>JANSTX010000721.1:0-23253 GCA_027564355.1 Penthetria funebris
AGATGCTAATCCATTTGACTTGAAAGGAAAATTCATTAAATATATTTAATGAAGACAAATTATATTATTTGTCTAAAACTATTTTATAATTAATTGAGAAATCGATTTTTTTAATTGAATTAAAAGACAAGACATAATATGTTACAGAATGAATACATCCGCTGGCATATGATCGGAAAGATTTCAACATAATAACAATTCAGTTTATTTTAAAATATCTCCAGCTTCGATTTGTGATTATAAATCAATTCAAGAATAATTACCCTTAAGAATAGAAATGTTCTTGTAATTGTTTCTTGCTAATTACTAGAGAATCATAAAGGAAAGTGAATTTCCTTTCTGATTTTCGTTTATTTACAAGGAGTCTTCAAATCCAAATGTTTTCCAAAATTTTGCAATAAATGAATTCTCTACAGACGAACAAAAATTCCAAACACAAAATTTCAGTAATTCATAATTATGAATCAAATATATATCAAAAATGTGTTTTCTATTCTAACACGATTTCAAACATCATAAAATTTAAACATTTTGCATTGATTTTTAAAAAAATTGTATTCGACATTAAAATAATGTTTTTTTAAAAAAATAATTACGATTCTAAAATTTAATAATGTAACTAATTTTGTATAGCATCTAATAAACTTAATGTATGCTTTTATGTGGTATAAATAATCTTAGATTGGCCTAAGACTTTCATTGTTAGCTGAACACCGAATGAGAAGTTTACGATAGACTCATCAGATCTGTGAGCATTGGTTTAGATCTAAATTTATTTAAAATTTTATCTTAAACTGTATATCTTGTATTTTGAGATTATCCGATAAGATGATGGAAAAATATATGCATCAAAGATATCATAATTGTAAACTGTGTTCTCATTTGGAAAATGTAAATATATATTGAATTAAAATCATTTATTTTCGATATCACCAGAGGTTATCCAATAGAATCAAACAAGATCAATTTTATGTGTTTACTATAAATATAAAGGCTATAAATTTTGCTTGACATTGTTTCCAATGATTTATTATTAGAAAATTTATTCAAATTCTGATTTTTTTTTTAAATTTTGATGTAAATTAGATATTTTTTTTCAAGAAATTCCTTGTTAACAAATTAATTTTTACTTTCTTCCGTTTACAATTTTTTAGATTTTGAAAGTACATCAGAAATTTAAAAATGCCATCATTTTTATTTTATTACATTTTTAAAATCGAATTATATTAGATTATAACCGCGAAGAAATTCCTCAATAAAAACTACTTAAACTAACATATTAATATGTATCCTTGTAATCTTTTTTTTTATATGTTAAGTATATTTAATAGAATGGCTAAATTATAGCTATCTTGACTTTTCATTAAATAATCCCACATTTAGCATTTTAATTAATTTTTCATGAATTTTCACAACTAAATTCTTTTTACATTGTAATTGTTTTACTGCCATTTGTAAATTATTGGACATTTTGATAAATGAGCGGAGACCAGCTCAGCTCATTCATACAACCACAAAAGTTTCATCTAAATTAAGATGAATTTGTTATAGAAAATAACTGAAAATATAACAAGCATTTTTGCATTTTATTTTTGAATTTTCTATTTCATATTTGTTGCTATTCGGTAAATATTAGTGCCAAATGTATTTTGTAGATTATTGAATTTTTCATTTGAAACATCTATTGCAAATCCACAATAATAAATGTATATAGAAAATAATTGTAGGAGAGCAAATATGCTGACTGAATATATCTACTATAATGGTCCGAAATTGTTTAACGTTGGTACGGTATCTGCAGATGATGGTTTACATTTAATTGTGAAAATAGTTTCAATAAAATGATAAAAAGGTAAGAAAATTAAGTAAATTTTTCAATTAAAGTGTTGTTTTGTATTTGCATGAGTCAATTGAATCTTAATTACATTATTGATTAATTAATTAATTGCTATTATCTCAACTTACTGTACGCGGGAATCTAGACGTCGTAAACGAACTACCGCCATTATTTACGGTATCTCGTCATTATCTTTACTGTATTCCATACCCTAGCAGTACTACTAATTCTTCAATACGTTTGTTTTTGAAACGCATTTGCTTCACGCAATATTAGGACTCACATTAGAAGCGTCGCTTTGTAAGGCTATTTGGTAATCAACCAATGACGATTTTTTTATTTTACTTGTTTTTATGATTTAATAACTTCTTAATTAAATTGATTTCTTTATGTGTTTATCTCTTCAAGTTGTGATTCCATCATCATTTTCGGACAGTAGGTCATGAAATCTATATTTTTTATTTATGAATGGATGAATTGATATATTCTATTTTTGTTTCCATTTTATTAAATGATACAGTAATCTTAGATTAAAAAAAAATCAAGATCAAATATAAATACCAATATAGAGTATAGTTACATTTAATTTTAACCATTAAATTGTGTATTTTCCCATTTTTTATTTTATTTTTTTTTTTTAATTTTGCAACTTCTAATTCTGCAGATGAAAATGTTATATTATTCGATTGTCGGTGGTGAAATAAAATGGAATTATAAAAACGAAGATAGTAAAACAGAACTAACTATGGACTCTGTGTGTTGGAAGTCATTATTGCTTTTGGTTTACGAAAAAGACATACGAAATTAGATTAAAAGGAAGTTTTATGGGACACAATTCCATTTGGTTTGAACTGTGACAAATTAAATTCTCAAGGGAAATAGACATATTTATAGGCAAAAAGGGTAAATAATTGAAAATAGAAAAAAAAAAGAAAAAAACATATATTATATAACATATATGCATGTTATACATGAGATCGTGCAGTAAACGAGTTTATTGGATTTAAATTCAAATTTATTGTGCCGGTTTTTCATTTGAATATTTTTGTGTACACCAGAAAAGGGGTTGTCTGTCATGCATATATTCTAGAAAAGAAGTTATATCTAGGTTGCGTAATTTTATTTTTGTTATGTATAAAACCCATATATTATTAAAATTACTTGAATCTCTAAAATATACATAACCCAAATTGGACGTCAACAAAATATCAACTCTTCTGCATGTCTAAGAGAAATTTCAGCATGCAGCTCAAAACATTGATGTTGATGACTAACTGCTTTGAATTGAAAGTAAACTTTTTTGTAGCTGTCATCATCACACAAATGTATGTTCACACTCAACGGCACTGAACATCTATAGATAATTTAACTTTATATCAGGCATTCATTAAATTATATCACAACTGTATTTAATACGAGTGACAGGGATCAACTTTCAAGTATTTTATGTCTAATGCACATCTTGTGGGAAGTCTCTCACGGTTTTCTATACGGTTATTTATTGGTATATTACATAAATATTCATAAATCATGTATCGAATGTCTGCTTAATATCAACAAATAACATATATAATAGTGTTATTAAATCGACTATTCAACAGTAATGTCTATAATATATTTATATGATCTATGTAAGACCTATGAGAATTAAAATCTATTTGCTCCCTTAAAATACGTAGTACTAAAATTGAATTCATACCATTGTGCACAATAATTGCTGAAACCTATTGCTAGCTATTTTTTATAGATGCTGCCTACGGTTTACTAGAGTTTGATGCTATTTTCAAATTGACCACCCAACCTCATCCGCATGCCCTTGCAATTATAGCCGTGTTTGATATACTATAATTGATGTTAGTGTTAAACCGCGTTAACGGAGACCAGCACGTAAAAGTTTTCCAAGAAATTGGTCATGAATTCAATCCACTTGTGTGATCCTAACCCAGATCATCAATAGCTGCGAATATTAGAATTCATTTTAAATTTTTAATTTCGATGATTTAGGCTGTATATGAACAGCAATTAATTACTTATTTTGTCGTGTATGTAGTTTCGTGTACATAAATACTTTGCATCGATGTTTTCAGCAATTTCGTAATTACATATTATATTCAATCAAATTAAAATTATTTATTCAGGCGATATTGAAAAATACGTTTTCCAAAATAAAATCACTTAATGAATTGAAAATGCTATGAATATATATATACATGATATATATATGTGTGTAACATTTCAACCTTTTGACTATTCAATATTGTTAAAAACAAAAATTGCCATGTTCTCATTAGAATTAATTAAACATCGTTTAATTGAAATTTATAGGGAAACCTATAACGTTTCATATCTATAAATTTTTTGATCATCGTCATTACAATCAATTATTTCTGCTTACTCTAACCTTTAAATTTTGTCTGTAAAAGCGCACTGAATATGGACTGCGTGTTGTTAAGTTTAGTAGATTCCAGCATTTGAGCATGAGTTAAGGTTAATGACTTAGTTTAAATTGGAGTAAATTTTTGAATCCTTCAAATAATACGACTGCCGACTCAATAATGCGAGAAACACTATCGAAATATGCATGTGCTGCATTGATTATTTTACTGCAAATTTGGAAATAGGAATGTAATTGTTTGATTTTAACAGACTAGAACTACATTCGCTTCATTTCGTGCACCTTTACCACATATAAAATTAATGTTCCACCAAGAGTTTGTACTTGAATTGCCAAACATTGTTCTGAAGTTATTTTATTCAGATATTTTTATACAATTAAATATTTCTTTTAAAATATTTTTTATATAATAATCCCTTCTGCTAGATGACCTGTAAAACTTGACTCAATTCAGTGAATTGCATGTTCTCCATAAATTTGATAAATTTTATATTTCCAAACATTTATTATATTTGCGAATAATATTTTAGTATTTTGAGCTCAAATTAAACTGTTTCATTAAGCGAATATCTCGTGTAATTTAATTATTGGAATTTTATTTGAAGAAATACATTAAGACTCATTCCAGTATTGAATACATAACCTTTAGCTTCTTGAAAAATTAAATAGCATTTGAAGAACTCATCAAAATGCATATTTTGTGTAAGTTTAATTTTAGATTTTCACAATTATCTGCAGACAAATTTCACTAAAAATTTCTTCAGCGATCAAACTGATCAATAAGAAGAGTAATGAAACAAATTAAAGAATAAGTGAGTCATTTACTTCACTTACTGTTTGATATTGTTACTATAATTGTAGTCAACGGCAAAGAAATAGATGAAGTAGAGTACGTCTAATATTTGAGAATTGTATAGTTGTGTTGCTGAAATAGATGTAAAATTCCGTATTTTAGATTAAAAAAAATGATTTGCCTTTTTGAATTGATGAAAAGTTCCAAAAAATTTTTAATGTGAGATTTATTATTTTATTCATATTTATTATCGTCAATAATTTACCATAATAGTAAATTAATAATAGTGAAGTATAATTTAAATGCAAAACTATTTTATAAGTTGTAAAATTATACAAAGAATAAAATAAGATGTTCTTTAGAATGCGAAAATCTTCAATGAAAAACAGTGGTTTTATTTGATGCTTATAGAGCTTTGATAAAAATACTCGTACATTTCCCTTTTTTCTATGTAACTTTCCATTTATAATTTATTGACATAATTCATTTACCGTATTGATGCTGTTGCTGGTTGTTTATGTGAAATCAACTTTCTGACTCATTTCAGCGTCTTTATGCTTCAATAATACTTAAATCATGTCTTTGAGAAGATAGTTTTACAAATTAACAAGATAATGTTTAAAGTATAATGCTTGACGCAATTCCCAAAGATTTATTTTATAGTGCTCATAAAATTGTAAATAAAAGAACTTAAAAATGTCAATTAATTTCGAAAATAATATTAATGTCGTTACATACTGCATAAAATTAGTTATGTGGTCTCACGGTAATAAGAAATTTAAATTCAAATAAAGTGCATATTTTGCTTAAGGGAAATAAAAAACAATTATTATACCCTGAAGGCAAAAATAAAAATAAAAATAAAAATAAAAATGGTAAATTTTAATGTATAAACATCACATAATTTTCCTGTTCGCCTGATACTAAATATTAAAGAAACTATTTTTTTCCATAGATGCTATGCTCATAACATATTACTCTGATGCGAAATTATTTATATTCTGACCATCAATCCTCTAATATATCCTTATGTGGTCACATGATAATAGATTTAATGTAATTAAAATATTGATATAGGCATTCATTCTGGCCTCATATTCTGCTCAAAGGTTAAAAATATAACATTTTCTATATCCTGAAGAAATATAAGTGCTGAATTTAAGTTATAAATAACACCTATCATTCCTGGTCGCCTAATACTAAATGTTTAAAAATCTTTTATTTTTTTTGCAACGTAACATGCTAACTATTCTGAATAAAAATAATTAATTCTCAAATCTCGCCAAATAATATTTTTAATGTTTTTTTTTTCATGTATGGATGTTCGTACTATGCTATTTTATGTGGTCTCATTGAAATAAGTATGGAGAAGACTAAAGTTATGTAAGCTCATGGTAATAATTATATGATTTTACGATAATATGTTATGAAATCTATTCAAATGATTCATTTATTCTACTTCAGGGTAAAAAAAAAACATTTTTTAAACATTAAAAGTGGTAAGTTGAAATTTAAATACCTTCTAACGTTCCTGCTCTCGTCTGATACTAAATTATCTTTACCATACAACTCAATTTTTTTCTGGAAAGAAATACGTACTTGGTACGAACACTGAAATTTGGATACGTTTTTTTTTAAAAGGATATTTGTCAAATTATGTCAGCCTTCCTTTTCAACAGTTACTTGAACCTATGTCTAATATATATATATATTACAAGTACAGTATGGTTTATATATTTAATGGAAAATATAAATGTATATTATTTATCATAGATATAGTAAATTCCACTCAATTTGACATTGCAAACATATTTATGGATGTATATTTGATTTTCGTTTTGTTATTCAAATAATGACCCAACATAATAGCTTTATAACATAAATTTTATTCAATTAGTACTATGGATGTAATTAATGGGTACGGCTGACCATTTTATATTTGTAGATAGATAAATTTATGTATAAATACACCACCAAGGGATGAGAAAGATAAATATGTATACACACAAATAATAAATTAAGTATACATTTCCATAAAGTTTATAAAATTATTCAAATAAAAATTTGATTAATTGATATTTCAAATCTTCATTAAGCGCAAAAAATCAATCATTAGCACTAGACAGCAATTAAATTAACCATGCTACAATGTATTTTCAAAATTATCTAGTTTCCAATGTCTATATATCGATTCAAAATATAGTTAATTGTAAATGTATAATACAAAAAATTATTAAATTTGTTTTGAAATTAGTAAGTTTTTCAAGAATTTTGAAAATACGTTAAGGACACTTCGAGATTGATGTAACAAAAGATTTCTCTATCCTCTATATCAAACCTCTAATGTGTATATTATTTATTATTATTTATTATTTATTATATATTACTGAAATGCAACTTAGCCACAAGGTCTGAAACAAAAAACATTCATGAACGCGGACATACGATCGATAGTGAAATTATCGTAAAATTAGATTTTTTATCTATTGACGAATAAAAAACTCAACGCATCGATTTACTTGGATTAAAATATACATTGATTTCTGATGACTGTGATCTCATATTCTTCTATTTGAGAAAACCCTTAAACAAAAGAATGTGGGTTCGCAGTCATCAGAAATCTATGTATGTTTTAATCCATAAGTCAATCAATGTAATAAGTTTTTTTTTCGTCAATATTTAATAATATTGAATTTGAACTGAATAGTTGCATTTGAAGAAATTTACATCAATTTGATATATTTTCATATTTAACTTCACATCTTCAAGAGGAATTTTTTATTATATTATCTAATACTATAATCTGTCACATTCAATTCTGTTCACTATTATGATTAACAAAATTATAAACATTTCTATGTATACAATATCCAACATGTGAGGATGAATTCTAGAACTATCCTTCAGCACAATTTTTTTTTTTTATACTGGAGTACAATTGTTCACGTAGGCTAATGACCTTTTTATATTCCCAGATAAATCAAGAGATTCCCAAACGAAAATGCAAACGATCTGGAAAGCAAATATTTTTTTAGATCATTTCCAGTTACACTACAATGTGTGGCAACATGTATGTCCATCATCATTCAACTTGCGAGTCTATATCTCAAGGTAGGGGTTCTAGGACAAATTGCAGGTAACGAATGTGCCGAAGGGACCAGACAGGGTTCGGGCTTTAACATATCACTGACAGATTAGGGAAATTGTTCTAATATTCTAACAGATGAGTGCTTAATAAACTTATATATACTATAATAAATAATTTAGCTGAAAAATAGCATTGTACTTCCGTTCACAATAGAGTGTATAGTTGTGCTTGCTAAATAGAAAGTTATTTTCGTTAAATTTTGTCTATTGATATTTTAATGAAAATGAAAATGTTTTCAATAGCAAAACTGTAACAAAGTGTACCATTACTGGAAATCGATAATTGTAGGGAAAAATCAGACTACATAAATTGAAAACGTAACTGAGAATTGAATGGAATTTTCTTTCTTTCATTATTTCAATTTGGAAAATTTCCCTTGAGGCATTCAGTTTTCAATCTTTTAAATGAATGCTTATCAATCGATTCATTGAATTTTGTCTTTTTCCTTCCAAATATTTATTATGGAATAGCACACACACACACCTTTTGTTTACATTTTGCAAATACATGTTGGCATTTCAATCAGACATTTCAATCATCAGAGAAAATATCGAAAAGAAAATTGAAAATAAACAAAAAGTGTATATACTTGAATACATTTCAAGCATTTTTACACTTTCTATTATTTATTGTAAATTTTATTGATTCGAAATTCAGAAATCTTATAATTTTTTTATTGAAGACATATGAAATTAATTGAATTCATTTTATTGCCGCAAATCTACAGTAATCACCCTATTAAATTACCAGCATATATCTAGTTTTATTTGCTATTGGATACCATGATGGCCAGTTAAAACTATAGTTCTAAATACCTTCACTATATTACCTTATCTATAATTGGGTTATTTATGAATACCTATATTTTTGAACCATTTATGATAAAGTAAACTGTTTAATTATTTTGTATGCGACAACAGTAGATATTGGATATACATGAATCTGATGAAAAACCATGAATTATAATTGCCTCCTCTATCTGAAAATCTTATAATTGGTCATATAAAATATTGAATGATAAAATAATCCACAATGAACTATATAAAACCGACTGTTAGATGTACGTCGCTTTAGAGGTGCGTATGATTACAGTGATCGCGATGGAATTACTGAGTAGATTTGTATTACTCGTATATAGTCAAATGTAAGATCGTTTATCAAAATAGATCTCACAGTAATTTAGTTGATGTTGCTGATGTACACTGCAAGATATTGATGATATATTGCACGCTATTTCTAGGCAAGTGATCAGCTTAACTTTTATTTTGTCAAAATTTTTGTATGCATTAATTAGTGCATTGGTGTCATCTAGAAATCTTTCGAAATCATATTCAAATAAATAAATTGTTATAGTACTAATGATCTATTGATATACAAATATGTTAAAATTATGTATACACTAAATCTATATAATTTTTAGCTGCATTAATTACACATAATAACATCAATTTCGTACCTCATTCATAATTATATTATATTTTTCATCAAAATTTTAATTAGTAACTTAATTTAGTTTACATAAATTAGAAGTATATACTCGTAATACGACTGAGTTAAAATAAACTTTTTTTAAAATGTACAGCCTCACTGCATTAACTTAAGTACATTGTTTCATTTAACCCAAAGACGTTTGATGTACTCAAATATAATTAAATTTACATAACCCTTCAGATTCAATTTTTTTTCCCTTTTACAAATATTATTATTTTGATAATATTTTTTTTAGCAAATGTTAAATTTGAAAATGTTCATTAAATAAAATTGCCTTAGGATAGCGGTACCTAATTAAAAAAAAAAAAAAAAAACTTTCCTGTTTATCAATTAAAATTGTTTGACGTATTCAACGTAGTTAGTAATACTTCATTTTAAATGCAAAATTAGTTCTGATGAACATCAAAATAAAATAATGAAAATAATTAAATTTCCATAACCGCAATCAATAGATGACTGTCCATGACATTACCGAAATTATCCTGAATGTGGCTCAAAGAAAAATCGTGTGAATGATTACTGCATATCAAATTAAGTAAACAGAAAATTTAAAGTACTAGCCAATCGTAATCACATTTTACTGATGAAAATTGTGGGTAAAGTATAGTTTGTGCAATCGTTATACACATTAATCTAAGTATCAAATACATTAATCTTACAGTTCATTGCATATATACTTGTAGGTAAATTATTGAAAATCGATTCTTTCAGACTTCTGTAAAACAGTTTGGAATTACTAAACTATAAACATTTCACGTTCATATGGTTTCACAGTATAGATTGAATGAACAAACCAATCACAATCATGTTATCTATAATATAGAATCTAATCAAAATGTAATATAAAACCATTTATCCAATTTACGAATACTCATCCTTTTTTCCACGTTATTTCATTTTTTAACTTGCTTAAATCACATTCTGAACCAGCATTTTCTCCTCAATTTTAAAAAAAATTTAAAATATTTATTTTTAAATTTGTTAAAAAAAAATTTATAACTTATAAAGAAGAATATTGAGAATACCATTTAGAATATATGAAAAAAAATTCAAATATAATCGATATAGTTTCTGTATAAAATGGGTACTTCCGTTATGAAGAAAACTCGCGTCAAGATTGATGGTCTTGTAGACTTTTTAAGAGAGTTAAGTTAGAAACAATTTACTTTCTATATTATAAACATTATATAATATCAATAAGAATAACGATACAACTGACGTGATAGTGTAGACTAGTGAGATGAGATCATGATTGAGATCGTGATTCAAATATATATATTAATTTTAAATTTCAATAGCTATTCCTAATTTGTTGAGATGATTTATCAACCAGTTGACGAACACGACATTAACACCATTTTTTTAGTGTCGATCACCTGATATTACTTTAATGAAATATTTCGTGATCGACTTACCGTGAAGGTAAACATGGATGGAGTAACCTCAATGATAATTGGGCACTCTATTCGTCACCACAGGATTGTGGAGACAAATAAAGTTTACATAAGATTTAAGAATTATGAAGAGCATAATATGTTGTTAATAGAGTATATAGTTAAGTATTGATTAAGGTTTACGTAGATACTCTATATTTAGTACAGAAGTTTGTAATGATAGAAGATTGTAGGTTCACATAGGTTTATGAGAAGCAAGTGTGAATAGAAATGTATTACAATGAAGGTGATGCAATTATGTCCAAATTACATTGCCGTTAAATGTGACCCTACGGTGGCTATCTTAAAGTTATTGATTTCGAATCGCACCATAGTGCTGTTATCATTGAAATTCAGGGTGAGATGATAGTCTCGCTTGCAAAAGGTTAAAAAATAACAGATTTTAGATGCATAAACTGGCTCCGACTTAATAGTGAAATTGACACATGCATGACTAACGATAACATCGACAAAGCACTGAAAATTCTACAGGATGGATTCAGAAACATCGACGACGAGGTGATACCCATTCTTTACATCAATTATCACTACCTTGCCTCAAGAAATAGTGAACATCATTAGTTCGAAAACCCTATTTCAGAAGTCACCTTTACCGCGCTACTAGACAAAACACAACTAACACCAATAGAATCAAGAGTCAAATCCAATACCTCTATAACATGATACATAACCAAATAAGGCATTACTTGAAACTTTACTGACATGCTAAATTCGGCAACATCCAGCTAAACAATCATAATATTTTTATTGACACAAACGTAGATAATAGAACTTACAGCAATTCAGATTACGCATCTGATCCTCAAATCATTGCCAATAAATTCGCTGCACATTTTCCAACAAAATAATCTCCTTGGAAACAAACAAATTACATCACAATTACATCAGATTATAACAAAAGAATTCTCTGGTATACACAATTCTCTGGTATACACAATTATCTTCTCGACTTTTCTACTGACTTGTACAGCAACTGACTCGAACATAAAATTTATCCTTTGTGCCAAATTCCCAGCGCCTGAACATCTTGATTACCATATCAAGCGGACACGGTGGATACTCAAAAAGAGTAATTAAGTACCTCTCTGATAAATTTTTCTTCTTCTTATGTAGCCTATTTTAAAAAATATTCAATAAAATCTTGAAAAACCGCTACTGTTATTCAAATCTGTTTCTAGTCACCAATTACAGGTCTATATCCTTATTGTCGGTACTATCAAAACTATTCGAGAGATTTCTCACCAATAAATTAATCTAACACAAAAAACATACTACCTGCTTCACAAATGAGATTTAGAAGGGGACTACTCTACGGGTTATGCATTGATTAACATGCTAAACATCGTTATAACTTCGATCCATGCTCGGTAATTCATAATTGCTACGGCTCTTTACTGCGAAAAGGCTCTCGACACCATATGGACAAATGGTCTTATTTATAAAACTAAATTCTTACATGGTTTCCATGACCACCTAACACAAACTATATATAATTTTCTATCAAAAAGATCATTTAAAGTAAGTGTAAACATTTGAATTACCTTTCTGTTTCTGCATGCATAGAATTTTGAAAACTAAAAATACAGTATTCAAAATGTGAGACCAACATCTTTAGGGTTACTGGACGATTCACTCGACCGCATGTATTAGCGAGAGCAGGATCTATTAACATCTTGGAAAACATCAACATTAACAGGCTGAATAACACTAATCCACTTACATACCTTGGAATAAAGTTTACTAATACTCTTAGTATGAGGCCCACATAAACGACATTATCAAAAGGGTATTAGGTTCAGTGCATGACCAAATTCTGATTTTTAAAAAAACTCAAAATTTTGTATTATAAGCTAATTAGGCACATGTTGTCGTATGATTGGTTAACGATATCTCCTTATCAAATGGAGAATATCAGAATCCTCGAATGAATCGTTCTTCGTTTGATCAATGAATGGAGAGGGCATGGGGTAAATATAGACATATCAGTAATTATTGTCTATATCGAGCTGCATGAAATGAAAGAATCGGCACTAAAATTACCCGAAAAAATCAGAGACTCTGATAATCCGATCCTCAGATTGTGTGGTAGAAGGTCAATTAGATTTACCGAATCAGTAAATTACAGATATAATCACCCAATCAATATATACCTGTGATCATAATTAATCGTTTATATAATAATATCGACTTTCTAATGCACTATCAATTTCAATCTAACAACTACTTCAGTCTAATCAACAACATTGAACAAAATCAAGAATGCACCTATGTGAAGAACAATAACTCACACCCTTGTCCTCTTTTCCTTTAATTACCATACCTTCCATATTCGTATATGGCTTAACCCAAAATATTGGTCAACACGGATAATCTACTCAATCCTACCTACGGCACGCTCTTGGCATATTGAAAGTAGGGATGATATTTCAAAGTTGGTCCTTAATTTGATGACGCCGTAATCAACGTATAAAACTCAATCCTATTCCGCATTCAAAATATTCTGGTTTTAACAGTCCTTTTTTTCAGCACAGTCCGCACTCAATAGCGTAAATTGTAATTCATTTGGTTCGAGTCTGTCTTATCATAATTCGATCGATTTTTTCACCAAGGTATTTCATACAATTTGTATTGGTCGTTATATCGCCAAATGATATGGGCAAATGAGTAATATTGATGACAGACGGCCATTCACATTCATCAACAAAAACTACAAAGCATTGTAAGAGAATAGTGATATAGGCTACGAAACAGAGGGGTACTTTAAGAAACGAAATTTGAGCCGTAAAATTTGGACACAGTTCTTTAAATATAACTGGAAAATATCTTGAAACTATTCGTCAAGTCTAATTATCGTGGTTATTTCTTTATTTTTAATATATAACATGTACAATTTCATACTTTAATTTAAATTTAAAATACTCCTTATCTATGCGATTAGATAGGTAGCCTTTAACGATAAGGTGTGTTAAATATACTTATATGACTTGTTGCTATTACATCTTTATTTTTGATTTCATAAGAAAGATGTTTATTTTTCGATTAATAATTAATATCTTACGATTAATAGGTTTTTAAATGAGTTTCGTTTTACGTTTTTGCTTTCGCTATTTTGACGCCTATTAAATAATTAAATCATAACTTTCAAATTTCTTTACAATTAGTACATCCTATTATGATCCGTGAAGATAAATCGCAATATATCCATTACTCTAATGATTTAATTTTTTTTTTTCACAATGATATCTCATCTAGATCGTTGTGGTTTGTATTCCATTATAATCAGTAGGATCTAAAAAAAAATTATGGTAGATACTTGGTGAGATATGAAGAGATGATAAACTTGAACCCGCTAAATGCAAAAATATTTTTAAATTTCACTGCATAGGCTCGAACTTTATAAGTTTACTGCGACTATTATTCGATGACATTTGAAAATGCTTTTTATTATTTCGAAAGCATAGGTATACTGATGGTCTTGACTCAAGAACAGTGGTATAGATAATGATAAAACTGATTAGTTCAATCATGTTATGCAAGGCAAATAATATGAATTGTATTGTTATAACTGGAATGAAGTGAAAACGATAAAATGAAATAAGGTGACAACCACCAGACTCTATTTTGCATACCAAAATATTTGGCGTTAATTGAAAAGAAAAAATATTCAAATATCAAAAGTTCTCTAAATCATCTTCTGGACGTACCAATTTCCATTAGATTCGTCCTTGACACATTGATCTTTAGATTGCGTTATGAACTTTATTTCAAAAGTGATTCTAATTTCATCCTTATGCCTGACGCAATTTGTGATAGTAAACAAATATTTCTAACCAAGTCGAAATACTCGAGTCCATCGATTACACCCTATCCTATACCATGCGGTTCAGAGTTTACTTTGATTATAATAACTCAGTCCAAGATGAGCAGGAGTGGTGACAGTATATATATATCCCTGTTTTACACCCGAATATACATTTAAAAGTATTTATGCTAGGCATGTATATGCCCCCTTATATATTCGCATAATATACATAAGTATGTACATAATGTATTTCTATAATATATATGTAGTTTATGTATTTCAATATATAATGGTTATTTGGGCAACAATAGAATTATCGTTCCGAAATTTATATGGGAAGAGTGACTATGTTATCAATCATATTTATTATTATTATGTACATAACAATGTTATGCGGGTTAATCTCATACATCAGATATAATTTGATGAAAATCGAATCAAACAAAATAATTTAGTAGAATAAACAAAGTAAATAAATAAAGATTTTCCCTTCTAATTTATAGTTTCTAGATGATTGTATGCGTATATTAATATGAACATTATATAAAGTGTTTACACACATAATTATGAAATAGAAATTGATTAAATTATATTATTTAACAATGGCGCAACCGGCATAGTATTTTATATATTTTCACACCAAATATAAATTAGAGTTGAAATTAATACAAACAATTGAACAATTATTTAGAAGTTAATCAATTGAAGTACTGTTGTTAAAGAAGCATTTTTATGATTGATTTAAATATTCTATTATATTCTATGCTAATACATGACTTTCAATATAGTAATTTAATTTATAGATAAAACGGATCTAATAGAATAGATGGTTCGAACATAAATTGTGTACATCGTCAATTAAAAGAAGGATTGTCCTTAATTATATGTAAGTATACTTAAAATATATTGCTACTTATTATCAAAGCATGAAGATGACATCATACTGTGTAAGACGTACCCATAATTAAAAATTGATTTAAAAAATACGGAAGTATGGACCGTGAAAAAACTTTCATTATTTTTCAATTTAACAATTTTCAATAATTTTATTTTTAACTGTCCTTTTATCAATTTATTTATATCAATTCGTGTCCGTAACATATCCCTTTCATTGTTTCATTAGTAAATTCAATTGAAAAGCTTTGTCGGGTTAAAAATCTATGGTCGTCTATGGGAAATTAAATTGCCTCTTGATTTGATAAAATGCTTTATTATTTATGGGCACAACAACTAAATTGCTTTATTTATTATTGAATGGATCCACTTTTTCAATTTTATTTTTCAATGTACAACTAACTAATAAAAGAAAATATCCAATTTGAAATGACTTTTGATTAAACAAATAGAAAATGTATTTTATGAAATAATTTTTTTTTTTTTTTTTTTAAATCATCATAGAAATTTTGTTACAATATTGATTTAATATGTGAATAATACAATCTTCTGTCTACCGCTTTGTTGATCGAATCCCAATTTTCTATACTGTTATGGGAACTGTCACATAAAAAATTGACTCCTGAATGCATCAATAGATTACAGCAATTCCTTGTAAGTTTTTTCAAAATTTTCAGAATTTTCACTTACTTGATCTTACATCAATTTATTTACATTTTAACAAATGTATGCACTGATTTAGAGACACCTAAAGATTAAATAATCATTCATACATATATAGTGATAATTTTACAATATGTCTGATGATCATTTATAACGATATTTTGCTCCTACATTCAAAATTTCACAGAGAAAAATTCCACATTATATAAATACGATTAAGACAGATAAAATGTGGCAGCTATCTGGTGAACATAATAATTTGTCATTATATACTTTACATAATAGTTATATAATAGATAAACTAGCCATTACCTTTCAATTCAAATATATTATAACTCAGTCATAACGATTATGCATAAAGTGTACAGCAGTCCTATTTAAGTTGTATGCACTATTAAGAATATATTTTGTTAGATCAATAATATTACACAGTCACTATATAAAAGATATAATTTAAATTGGTAATAAAAAGTTCTCTTCTACCTTAATATGTAATATAATTAGGATTAAGATTGTACTGGCTAATTAATATTCTTGTGATCCTGAAAGAAATCACTTCTAACCTAAAATGTTGACCACATCATCGATAAATACAGATTTTGGACAATATCCTGCAATCAAATTTATAGTTATGTTTATGACAGTATTCTGCCTGCATCACTCATAATATCCCCAATAAAAGACAACTTGGGGTACTTGACAGTATTTTGCTATTGATTATTTTATAAATTTTGAGTACCAACTTTTCAGTTTTTGATATCTTCTGTATCAATTCTAAACTATATTTAATTGACTTCAGCTTAGGCACTTCGTTTTTCAATAAAAATTACCATGGCAGTTTTATATAGCGTACGTCTTACCATCTGATGATGTGTTTTCTGAACTTTATAGCATCTAAACATTCAAAACAAATGTTTCGAAAATCCTTCGTTGTGCCAATAAATATTTAAAGTTGCAATGCATAGCCTAATAACTAGCTTTAATATCACAAAAATATGTTTCTTAACATAAGATAACTTTTAAACAGAAAAGTCATCATGATAAATTGTCATAAGAATACAAAAACATTGACTTGAGAATCACAATTTAGATAAATAATATTAAATTATGTTATAAGTCACATAATACAGAGTATGTTATGTAAAAAAAATTCACAACGTACTTAAACTAAAAAAATTTTTTTTTTTTCAAATTTGAAAATTTAACCACCAATAACATAATACTTATGGCGAAATTATACTCCATTCGTCGTATAACAGACGTACTCTATTCGCTAAATAAGCTTATGTCCTCAATTCGCTAAATTCTGTATATTTTATCTTTTTTGTTTGTGCAGTCTACTGAATTTTGTGTAGTGCGTTCAATTTTGACAATTGTTTGTTTGGAATCACTTGCGCATTACACAATGTACTAGATATTTTGACAGTTTAACAGATTTGTTCTATTGTAGTTTCAAAAAAAAATTTGTTGATGTAAAAAATATTGTGTTTATATTTAAATAATGTATTTTATTTACTGTAAAAAATTTATATGAAATACTGTAACTTTATATGTTTAACAATTATTTAGTATTATTCGAATTTGAAGAAAAATTATATTACTTGTACGTAATAACGTGGATGTTTTCAAGATTCACTGATTTGTGTGATGTGTAAGTATCATTCTTTTGAAATTTGCTTCTGAAATCAAAATGAAAGAGAGTGAATTTACTTTGGGAAGGAACTAATTTTTTTAAATTTTAATTTGATGCTATCAAAAATTACAATTTATTGTTTTAAAAATTAATTATTTATTATTTTTTTCATTCAGACCTATTTATATAAAGATTAAAGACCATATAGGAACTCTGGTAAGAATATAAACTATAATAAATTGCAGAAATAATTAGCTTACATTAATAGTAAGTACAAAAAACGAAATGTATGCATATTTTAAAATTAGGATTAGGATTACCAAATCTAACTCTTCTGTCGCTTCTTATTTTCTTCTTCTTTTCATGTGTACATACATATAGAAAAATTTGAAAATGTAATTCTTATTTGCAATTGAAAATAAAATAAACAACCTATTTTCGACCGCTATATCAAATAAGATTTTGCAAGAATGATTGATACGGTCATTTGTGGACATTCACAGGAGTTTAATTCACTCGCCATTAACATATCATAATTATTTAATTAATGAAATTTATGTATCCTTTACAAATTATAATTCAAAAAATTATAAATAAATTATTGTATAATATATATTATTCTATATAATTCTGGCTAACGTTTTGTCTTATTGTTACTCAATCTATATTTGTCATTGTGTGGTATCACCTGTAATTCGATCACAATATAATGTCATGTAGTATAACTAACTATAATAAGGTTTCTTTTGTTTTTCATTTACAGTGTCATGGTAGAATTGCTCTGTTCACCCTTGTGATGTACATGTTAAAATTATGATGATGATCATGATGTTGACTTTTATCAGCGACTACATTTTCAATTATTATATCGAAAAAAACTTCGATATATCTTCGATAAAGTAGTGGTTAGAGCTCTATCATGAAAATAAATAGATTAATAGAAATCCTCCCCAATTTTGATAACTGCTTTTAATTTAAATTTTATGATTTGATATGATAATGTTAAATTTAGTTATCAAATGCATCCTTTGCAAATGACAAGTTTAATTCTTACTTACAAAAGTTGAATGTCCCACTGTATCAATTTCTTATATATACAATAGTATATTATTTAACTTATATTAAAAAAAATTATATATACAAAATTTTTGTTAAATGACCTTATGTAACCATCCATTCATTCCCTATTTTTGTATGTATGTCATTTCTTTCTAAAACATTTCTCTGTAAATGTTTATGTCAATTCGAATTTTCTAAAACTTATTCCATATAAACCAGAAATGACATTTATGGATACGGTTGCTTAAGAAAGATGTCATTTCGAATTTTTATGAGTATACATTGGAATAAGGAATAAGAATATTGAAAACAAGAAAAATTAGAATTTGTATCCATTGATCTCTTCAATCGAAAATTGAATTAATGTATAGTATTTATATGTTTTTCTTTTCCATTCATATATACTAGTAATATACGTTTATACGAGTAGTACTCAACTATTAACAGTACATATAATGGCATTATAAAATCATATAGTGTTATATATAGTATTAGTATATTTTATAATATTCATTATATTTCAAATGGCATATTATAAAACAATTGTATGCACTATAATGTTAACCATATTTGTTACCCCTAGTAGAAATTCTACGTTAAAACTGGTTATATAACGGTTATACAACTTTGTTATATAACGGTTAAGGTTTGAAAGTGTTGACATTACGTTTTAAACACATTGATACCATGTTGACAGCTGGTTAATGCCCCGGTTTTTTATCATTTTGTTATAAAATTCTGCTACTATAACGTGATTTCGAGACGATACTGCAACGTTTTTAGTAACGTTTTGTATCGTTTATGTTAAACGTTATTGCAATGTTTATATATAAGACATTTATACCAGATGCACATTGTAATTAGATAACGCAGTAACAACGTTAAGTTAACAAATAAAATACTTTTCAAATCACAAAATTCATTTTGCTATTTAAAAATCAAGAATTTTAGCAAACGGAGCAAAAGGAAATTATACACCACCTAATAAAAATATTCAGGAGTAGCTTGAAAGTTAGACATATCCCACTGATATGGAGAGAAGCAAGTCATCTTCAAAAGTGTGTGTAGACAACACCAACAAATTACATATAAAAAGACAAATTCGTATTAAAAAATAGCATTTCATTTGTCAGTTCCAAATTATACATATTCAAATTTCATTTAATATTAAGTATTTAAGTTATATTCAAATTAAACATCTTCAAATTTCATTTAATATTAAGTATCTGAGTTTCTACTTTAATTTTAAAAATTTCAAAGTTAATTTTCGTATTCAATAACCATCTTAATTTGACATGTTAGGACGACGTTGTATTATATACTGTTATTAGCACCGTCCGTGGTATCTACTCCTCAAAGTATGGCTTATGACTGATAAACCTCAAATCCGGTTAATAGGAACAATGATACGATAAATATATGTTAAAGTTTCACAGAACTCTACGATACGTTTCTATAATATATAACGTTTAAAATATTCATATGTTTTAAGAATACGTTTTATTCATGTTACAATCTAACGAAATGTAACTTGGTTTCTATGATGGCAAAATAGAACGTTACTAAAACGTGTACATTTAAATCAAAAATATCAAGTTAATTTTCAACGTGTTACTAATGTTTGTACAATATTGTCACGATACATACACGTTACAATAAACTATAAAATAACAAAGTTTAAATAAGGTTGACATAAAACGTTAGTTACACGAAAAATGTCAACATGATTTGTTTACACGTTGAGACAACCGTTAATATGGTGACGATTTAACGTAGTTTATAACGAGGAAGAAAAAACGTGTTCCAATCGTTGCGATATTCTAAGTTAAACCAAAACAGTATATATACGTTATTATTTAACAAACAGGTTTATTTTTTAACTTTGTGATATAATTGCTACTAGGGACGTTAACCTGATTTTAAAACAAGAACAACATTCATGGTCATATTTACATAAATTTGGAAATCGTCAATAATAGTGCGTCTATACAAGTTAAGAACTTATATTACAACCTCTGTATAATACGACAACAGTTTTTCAATAGCTGATAACTAAT
This sequence comes from Penthetria funebris, assembly GCA_027564355.1. Classification (NCBI taxonomy): domain Eukaryota; kingdom Metazoa; phylum Arthropoda; class Insecta; order Diptera; family Pleciidae; genus Penthetria; species Penthetria funebris. Next base: position 21,227 of record JANSTX010000721.1, read on the forward strand.
GTACGACAATTTGCAGGTAAATTTATTATTGTGGTTGTTGATTTGCAAAAATTGGCGAAAAAAAAACTTATTCTGTGATAATAAATCCGACTATATTAGTTATATTTAATTGTTAAATTATATATATTTTTCTTTGTTTTCATAAAGCTTCTTCGAACAAATTTATGATAAGCTTTCATATATAAATATTTGTATTTTTTCGTTCGCAAATTTATATTAAAAATTCCGTAATTAAACTTTAACAATTTATCCTGAACCAAGTTTTGGTCAGTATATTTCAGACATTTTAATGTCATGGATGCCATGGATGGGTTATTTAATGTTTTAATGTTTTAATTGTCTGTTCTATATTAAAAATTGATTGTTTATGAATTTACTATATCTTCTATTATGTGTTGCCCTAAGTCTGATTGGTAAAAATGGAACCAAATTTAGCAATGCAGTTCGTCAATCTATTCGGGACATGTATATTTTTATATATATTAACCAAATAATTCCAGAAGTTCACGGAAACATAATCCAAATAATTTAGTTTCTTCTTTTTTTCGACAGCTCGTTACTTGCCATTACTATATTCTTCACACTTTCATTATATTGGGTCCGAATCGCTATCAATTTGAAACGTGTGTTTTTTTTTATTACATAATGTCCAGTCAGTTTATCAGTTTTTTCGTTGTCTTCGTATCCAGCATTCTTGATCAACGACAATCGAATCAGAAAATCAAGTATTCTTGCCAAACATGTGTGGTCATTCCACAGTACCTTATAATTGTTTGATTTTGTATTTTTTTAAAAATCTCTATGGTCTTTCGTGTTTTATCTCTTTCTGTTGATTAGTTTGAATATACTGATTCCTCATTCAGTTTAATATTCGTCACTATCTCCCTCAACTATGGTTTCGTTGTAGTATAAGGAAAAATGATCTTGAACAATATCTTCCAACTTCGAATTGATTTTATTATCTTGTATGTCGTCTAACTTCGATAAGGTAAGTTGCTAAGTTTTTTCAATTAAATATTCTTTCAATTAAACATCCAGATTTTCACAGATGACAGTAATTTATCTTTGTAAGAGATTATCGGTTATTTACTAACATGATAGTATGACTTGGACTTTTTGCTGATTGTGACTGGTTTTTATGTCGCCTAATCGATTTCTTTTTTTGTATCATCTAAGTTAAATTTGGCTTGCAAATGTGGAAAATTCATCCTTTGTATTTGGCATTTTTTTTTTTTTTTTTTTAGTTTCTAATAACCCGCATTATATCTTTAGGCACGGTTCGCATTAGACGTTAGATTAAATGATGTATAAACATAAATTGATTTCGAAATATATGGAAATGTATGAAATTAAATGAAAATTTTAACACAGTTCTAAAAGGAGTTCTTTTGAATAATTGATGATAAATAATTTCTGTAATAAAATTTACCGTCAAAGGAAAATAATATCAACGCATATTACACATTACATTACTGTAATAGATCATGATTATTAGATTTAAATGTTTAAAATTTTATTGTCTGCATAGTCTCCTGATCCTTGAAATTTTCATAATTTATTTAAATATGAATGTTTGTTGGCATTTTCTTTTAGGGTTTTAATTTTGCCATATTTTAACTTATTTTTTGTTTTTCTTTTTTTTTTGTTTTTTTTTTTTTTTTAATTTTTCTAAAAATTATTCAAAGGAATACCTTAGTTGTAATTATATAAATTATATTTATTTCATTACTTTTATGTACAAACAAAACGTGCTTTTTCTATCTTATGCAGGAAAATTTTATGTTTAGATCATCTGATAGCACAGATTTAATTTACATATTTAACTAACAAAATATGTTAAGCAGAAAACACCAAAATTCATGTTTGCTCCACAAAATTATCTCATGCATATTTATGTTAAAATTATTATTATTATATAAGTTGAAAAAGGGTAGGTAATGTACTACGTAATAGAGTAGATAAAAATGATTTATTTTCCTTTAATTTTCGGCAGAGTTTATATAAATGTGAAACTGGTGCATTAAGGC
>JANSTX010000732.1:0-23230 GCA_027564355.1 Penthetria funebris
TAATAAATATTTAATGTTAAATTACATTCTTAAAGATTATTTAATAGGTTTCTGGCACCATCAAAAAAAAAAAAAAAAAAAAAAAAAAAAAAAGAAAAGGAAATATTCCAAATAACTTTGAAATTACCCGAAAAAAGGAGTGAAAAATCTGGAAAAACTTTTATTTATTTTTTAGATAATCTTCCTCTTTTCCCTGCGTCCTGCAATTCCGTGTTTGAGCTATGATGGTGTGTGTTTGAGTAAAGGAGAAAATATCACAAAAATAATTTACATAGTGAAAATCTAATAGAATTTTCCGCATTTTCTTGTGCTTTTCCTTTTATTTCGGTGTAAAAAGTTGTGGTCCAATAAAGGTAAAGTACCATGTTATTAAAATTTTTTCGTAGATTACTTTTTAATGAAGCGAACTCAATGGGGAGTAATTGTGAATTTGTTCAAAAAAAAAAAAAAATATAAGTAAAATCAAATTATTAGCATTTCTTTTGAAATTTTCCATATAATCTTAAAAATATTCTTTTCAGTTCATCTTTTTTTCACCTAGAATTTTTCCCATTTTAAATTAATATTTAATTTTTAGATTATTTTCTTTTCCATGTATTTTCAAATTCCTTTTTCTTCACTTTTCTTTCGAATTTTTTTGCGTTAACTTCCAATAAAATTTTTAATGAACTTTTATTACATTACGTTTGTTATTTTCTATTTTTATTCGCAAATTGGAAATTTATTACGAAACATTGTTCAGCGTATAAAATGAATGGTAATTTAGTCTTGTGTACAGTAAAAACTGGAGATCAGATGGTACAACCGTGATAATTCCTTCGAGTATGTCCACATAGTGGATGTTGAAAAAGTGGTTTGGTATTAACAGCATTAGCATCAATTCAAACACAACTAGAATTGTGACGGTGATGGGTTAAGTTTGAGAAAAAAATTAGAAACTAACACATAATAACTTATGAAGCTGCATGCTTGTAACATGGTACTGATAAATCGAGTATAAATTATATGAGTAAACGTAAAAAAATCAGATCGATTGGAAACACGACTACAATGAAAACGAAACTTGAAATTTAGAACTACTGAATCCAGATGAATTCTATAAAAGGTCTATGGTTTCCCGGCAAACCGAATCATATAGACATGGGATTGGTTTATTGCAAAATGTCTCTGCAATCTTTTCAACTGAAAACTATTATCGCAACAATCTGATTCAAAAATAGTACAATATAAAACGTTTAAAAATTGTAGAAGCTTACGCACCTATAGAGTAGACATCGGTAGCATTAAATAGTACCTTATTGAGAGAAAGATAGATATTGTAACATATATGAATGATGAGAAAATAGTTTGCAAATTACAAATTTGTTATAAGTACACAGTTTATAGACAAGGGAGAACTTTTTGTGAAAAGAATACACAAAAAAACTAAGTAGGTGTAATTTTCTATTAGGCGTTTGAAGTTATACAGGATGAGACAATTATGAACTGTTAAATATATAAATGTTGATGAAGATGTGCAACAATTATTTGCAAATGATAGGAATTGTTTTGTATATGACAACGAATGTCAGAAGTTATGGACACTTACGGGTACAAACGTTCTTGTTTTCACATTACTTATGAAAAGAAGAAATGGACTAGTGATTACTGAGTAAGCCAACTAAGTAAATTCGCTTAACAACGATTTAAGCTTAACTTCCATATTGGGGGAATGTAAAACAAAATTCAATAGAAATAAAACGCAATTGTGTTACATATATTTGTATGGTCATTTGCTGTCCAAGTTTTCGAGTTTTATTTCTCTCTGCATATTTCCTGTAAATAATTCAAACTGATGATGTAGTAAGTATATTAGTATCATAATGTGATTCTCGAATAAGGGATGTGACATTTTATATTTTATGTTTGTTTGGCGTCATTTGAAGTATAGTGTCGTAGAAACACACCATATAAGATCGCCATCATCATCGTCTTGACTATAATTTCACAATGTAACATAGGAGAGTTACAAATAATAGTATTATAATAAAGAATAAGGTCGAAAAATATATGCGAATAATCAATTCAAGACGTATTTGACGTAATTTTACAACTTATCATCGTAAAATTTGCACTCTAGAGAGGCTACATAAATTCTGAATAGCATCACTACCACCCTTTAGAATGAACATGAAACTGATAAAAGTCATTAGCAGAATAGGTTTATTGGTTATGATAGAACAACACAAATAATTCATTTTTTAAATACCGACATACTTTTTCCATATTTCCCATATTCCCCAAACTGATTTAATATTTCAGAAACAAGAATTCGATATCAAATTATTCCATATGCGATTGTTCAGGAACAATCAAAATAAGTAATAAAGAAAAAGGGATAAAACAAGGGGTGAAAAAAAAAAATGATTGTAAGAAAACTTCATCTTTTATATAAGACTTTTTAAACTATACGATGCTGTTGACCTGTTATATGTTACGTTGCTAGAATTGATGCTAGTGTTATGTTATATTATAACATCCCTAAATAATACAAACAGAGTTTACATTGCATCGCATATTCACCTAGGTACTTGAAGTAGAAAATTACAAAATTGTTCAACAATATCAAAACGTACATCCCAAAGAATTTTCTATTATAAAAGTTTTGTTTTTTTTTTTTTTTTTGAAACTTTTACCCTAAGGTAATATATTTGATCTGAGAATTTTCAGTTGCTAGTCGACTTAAAGTTATTACATATTATAAAGTTTTATTACATATGTATGAAAATATATCTACAACCTATCGTCTCTCAATGTCCTCGATATTATAAAAATTCAATAATAAAAATGGAAAAAAAACGGATAGCACCAAAAGAATTCCCAAATTATAGAATCTTGGATTATGGGTTGTGTATAGATTTTATCGATTATCTAGATTTTATTGCTTTTAAAAGAGAATTGATGATTGAACACCGTGATTATTTCAGATATTCAAAATCAGATAACTAATTTTAGAATCGGCGATGGAATGTTCAAATATCGATGAAACATTTTAGATTTTGTTAGAAAGAAATATTTTACAATCACTTGAGTTTTACAATCACAAAACTTCATTGAAGTGACATATAATGCCGCTTAACTCATCATTTTCTTCACACGTGTTTTTTGGTAATTCTCAATTAAAATATATGTCATTTACTGATGTGTAATCGTGACTAGTGTCGAATTGGTGAGAAATATCTCACCGATAAAGTTGGTAGATAACGTTTTATGTAACATTCAGTAATGTGAATTTAATTTACATTAATTCTTGTATAAGACCAATTATGGTTTGCTGGACGTTAGCTTTTTCAAACATCGTCAAGTTGGATGGGTATCTCATAATGTTCAAGTAATTTATTGAACAATTTGACAATTTGTATAACATTAAACAAATATTTGATTTAGTATCATCTTCAAAATGCTTTTATTTTTTCTGCAATAAGTTGAGATAAAAATAAATACGCATTGGGACAACTGAAGGGTGATAGGTCGTCGGCGCCGATAAAATATCAACAAAAATGTTGAAGTTTGATGACTTATATGACATTGCATTAATATTTTATCCCATTATAGTGTGATATTATGCTAACTAATTTCATACCCGTGTTGATAATTAAATTGTCAAAAATGGATAAATCGAGTGTTTGAACGAGATTTATTATATAAACAAGATTATTGCTATTTTTGTGCATTATAGAATTTCCAGTTTTCACTTGTATTTGCATACTTAAAATTTCCAGTCCGAATACAATAAGGAGTGTATTAAATCTTTGTTATTGTAACTTCAATAAGCGGTCAAAGACGCCGTTACTTTATATCCACGTATTTCCTTATTTATTTGCTCAATTAATTTTGAATTATTCAATATTTTACTTGGATAAAACAAAATTTGTAGTTACAAAAAAAAATTAACTGGTTTTTAAAGATTCCGATTTTTTTTTTTTTTGTTCAGATATTAAAAATGTTAATTTTCTGGCCCAATTCAATGTTATGTTATGTGACTTTAATGCAGAAGAAAAAAGAAACAAAATTCAGAAATATGAAATTAATTTTTTTAGAATAAAATTTACATTTACAAAGTGCAACTATAAAAGCCATCAATTTCTAGATATTCTTCACAGTTTATCATTTGTTATAGCTGAGAACGTACGAAAAGAATTAAAAATGTCCAAAATTATGGTAAGTTGACTTTGAAGTTATGTCCAGTATGATTTCTTATTGTGACTTTAATGGTTCAATTAAAATTGCAATTAAATTGCATTTCCAATTTTTGTGTGGTTTATTCAATCACAAATTGCTGATTTTCATAGTCATGCGATCATTAAACAATCCAATAAATTTTTGTAGAAAATTAATTCATTGTTATTTCTTATTTAGATTGTATTTGCTGCATTGATTGTATGCACCTTGGCTTCAGGTGGATATGGTGGTCAGCAGTCAGGTGGTGGTGGATATGGTGGTCAGCAGTCAGGTGGTGGAGGATATGGTCAGCAGTCAGGTGGAGGATATGGTCAGCAGTCAGGTGGTGGATTGAATAAAGGTCAGTCAGGTGGTGGAGTAAATGGCAATGGTCAACAAGGTGGTGGCGGATATGCTAGCGGTCAACAAGGTGGTGGTGGCTATGGTAAAGGTCAACAATCAAGTGGTGGATATGGTAGGATCACTTTTTAAATATTATTAATATATATTAATTGAGTTTAATTTTTTTTGTTTTTTGTTTACAATTTCAGGTCACTAGAAAAGTATAAATTAGATTTCAAAATGGAAAAACCTGTAAAAACTTAAAACTTGTATTTTGATAATTTATTATACATTATTTTTTTTCTTAAAACAAAGCGTTTTTTCTGTTTTTATTTTTTTGAAATTCTCTATAAAAGTGACGATTATTTATTTTAATATATCATAAAATGACGTATTTATATTTCGTTTGGCATTGATAAATTCATGATGGTCAAAATGCAATCAATGGGGAAGTGAGGTTTTTTCTCGAATATATATACCTTGATTCTCAACTTCTGTTATTATACAATAATTCTCAATGCAAAGATATGTCGACTATGAATTAATATGTGATCGTAATATATAATTACAGAATTATTTCAGTTTACCCTGATATAATTGTTCAAATAACCAAATTTGATAAAAAAGTAATTAAAACAAGTAGATCTAAACATTGTTCGATTTACGCAGAGTTCGATTCAGAAGTGATCAATTTTCTGTGAAACAATAAATCAGTAAATCAATAAGTCGGATGGATATAGACTTTAACGTGCTACTGAATTGGCATTTTGTATACAAGAAGAAGAAGAAAAACAAAACAATTATATAAATGCTTTTAGTCGACTAGGAGCATTTGATAGTTTTAATAGTGTTATGATCGTGGAAAAATTCATGATATACTTGATTTACATTCAGGGGGTATTAAAAGGAAAAGAATTTTGTTGCCATCCTTGATACTACTCGCTTGGATTCAGTTTTTATTGACACAAATGGTATGGCATGTGGTCTAACAAATCGAATTATAAATATTGGTTTCCAGTTACAGATTAAAAAGTAAATGGTGAGAGTATGATCTTCCCTTATTTAGCCTTGTTTATTTTTACCCTTCACGACATATTTGTTCTGGTATATTATGACTAATGTTTATCAAAAGTTGACGCAAATTTCAGAATTTAGGAATCTATAATTATTATGTAATATTAAAATGTAATACTTAAGAACACATAAATTAAAATGAATTTGTAATATATATTGGAAAATTTTGATCAATATTGGGCTTTGATCAAGGCTGCAATATAATGAGATTTAATGTCATTCATCGGTGACCAATTTGGAAACAAATTGAATTATAATTTAGTGAAAGGTATTATACATTGGTAATTGGAAAAACTGTTGATTTTTGGTAGTTGTAAATGTTGAGAAGAAAAGGAAAAAGTGGATGGAAAAGAAGAAGAAGTAGAAGAAGAAGAAGAAGAAGTAGAAGCAGAAGAAGAAAAAGAAGTGAACGAAGAAGTGGACGAAAAAGTGGACGAAGAAAAAGAAGAAGAAGAACAAGAAGAAGAAAAAGAAGAAGAACAAGAAGACGCAGAAGAATTGGATGAGAAGACGAAGAAGATGAAATACAGTTTGTATTGACTAACTGAACGGCAATTTAATCAATTAAATTTTTATACATCTAAGAAATTTTAATAACTGATATTTTTTTGGCAGTCAGTTTCCAAAGTTTGATATATCAAATACTTAAAATAAACAAAGGACATATCATATTTGGCGAAGTCAATCACTTTAAATGCATATGTTTTCTTTAGAATTGTTCATCATTAATGAGACTGGTCTCAGTTTTAAAAAAACGAAAACCATTTGCATTTTGGAGTTGCAAAGTTTTGAAATTTTAATTATCAGTAAGCTTATTTTTTATTTATTTCAGATTTATAGCTTGAAAATCTTGTCCGCTTCGTCCTTCATTGTATTTAAACTGTAACATCTTTAGCAGAAAACTATTTTCCGATTCTGTAAAGTACAACGAGTATTACATCAATTATTTTACAATTCTTAAAAAAAAAAAATTGTTATATAATTTAAAAATTCCTTTATTTCAGAAAAAGGAAGTCTTGACAATTACTGAAGTTTTTCTTTACAAAGAAAGCAAAATCTTATTCTAATAAATAAATAAAAAATAAGAAAGTATTAAAAAAGTATACTTTGCACAACTTTTGCACAAAGTTTGAAAAACAGAAAGCAAAATAAAACAAAATAACAATAAAATTTAAGGGATGAAAAAAAAAAATGTATCTTTTATAAAAGACGAGGAAGTAAATGGTAGAACCTGGTTAAATACCTACTCACACACAATATATTTGCAGATTTAAAAGTTTTTAATGATCAAATAACACTAAAAAAAAAACTATTTATAATTGGAATGGAATGAAAATTAAATAAGTGCAAATAAATAACATAACACTCACAATATTTGTATCTACACATTGACTGACACTCATTCCAATAGTGAATTAAAATGAAATTAAACTATTTAGGGAAATCAATATAAACATTTTCACTTTATCACTCACTTTTGAAGTTGTAAATTTGCACTTAAAACTTTTCCAATCAGGGTTTTTTTTTATTTGTTGTTGTTGTTATTGAACACCCCGAAATCATGCGAAAAGAAAAATTGCTTTTAAATTGTGTATTGGCAATTAATAAAAAAAGGACATTCATCTGGTATTCATTTGAAATTTTTACAAATTTCAATATTTTCAACAAATATATTTTAAAGGAAAATCGACAAAATAAAAAGCACTGGGGAAATCTATTTAAAAATGTTTTTAACAATAATTACATAAAAAATACACGTTTTTGATTTCCCGAAACTTCCCTTTAAACTTCATATTGAAACTTCCCATTAAACTTCACACTGCCCATTTTTAATTACTTTTTCGAAATGCTAATAAAAAATTATTATTTAAAAATAGCAATATGAATTTTGATAATTGACACCTGAAATTGTATACCAGAAGTATGAAACCAACTGCTTATTTAGCACACAAAATGGGGAAGGCATAGTTAGCTAGCATAAGTTAACTATAACATATTTTAGATCTCAATAAAACTTTTTTTAAAAAAATACTAAAGTCTCATTGTGGGGCCTTAGTTCTCCATCATTTCATTTATCAATCCGCACAGGAGCATAATCCATAATGAAAAAATCGCTATTGTTAATGATTTATAGCTAACACTTCACTTCAAATCTAACAACTGGTAGCAGTCTCTATAATGACATTATTTCTGATCGACCAGGTCTTTTCCACAGTATAAGTCAAGTGCGCATCTTAAAAAATATCAGAGACAAGACACATATCCAGTGTGTGACCGATGTAATTCCCATTTTCTTTGCTTAATAATTAGATTAATTTAATAAATAGTTAAATGTTATAATAATAGTTTGATGCTTCTAGAATAATAGTAGAATTAATCAGAGGGAGTATTTATATATTATATATACTTACTATCAAGCCATTTTGAATCATATTTTAACGTTCTCTTAAAATTATATTCCTTTCGTCCTGTTGTCATATTATAAAGATCAGTTCTAAATATTACTGTGTCTGCTTTTGTAAATTCAGCATTTGTTCCGGAATACTGCAAAAATACAATAAATAATCAAAATGTTAATATCAATTAATTTGTTAGTTTATATTAACCGCCATTTGACCATGTACTTACCAATGCCGGTAAACCACCAGGATTTCCATTTTCAACATAAACAGCCGTTGAATTATCATGTGGATCATATGGACATTTTGCAATACCTAATCCAATGCCAGGAATATATTCAGATCTTGAAATATGTGTTAAATTTGACTGGAATAAAATAAGGAAAAAATGTCACCATTATTAGGCTGATATTGTTGAAAATTTAATTTACTTACATAAATTACAAAATCCTTAGGATTATGTGCATTTGTACCACAAACATAAAGTCTTTTACCATTTTCCATTGGCTGTATAACTCGTACATGATTTCTGCAATCGAATAACTGAAAGAAAAAAAAAAAACACGAAATTGAATTTTATAATTTGTTGCCTAGAAAGCTGGTAATGCAGTAGCTGGTCGACTAATATTTAGATGTTGATCAACCTATAAGTACTTCTAGTGATAGTGAAAGACACACGATCACAATAAAACACGGTGTGTGATAGTAGTCATTAAAAAGAATACTTTTTATGGTTTTGGTATATAACTTGTCAATCAACTGAGTTATTTTACTATTCATTAAAAATGTGCAGTACCGAAGGGACAAACAGCCCTTGAACCTTACGTACGTCAAATTATAAAACAAACTATGTTTCTATAATTAACCTCAGTTCGAAAGACCAATATTAAATTTATCATGTATGAAATTAAAATAAATGTTATTCAGAAAATTGTTGCCACAAAAAAAAATTTTTTTTTTAATATTAAAATTCAAGTGCTAAAGCAAGAATAACATCTTAAGCTTAATGGAAGTCCTTAGAGTTGGTATGTTTCAGATTTTCTTTTTTTTTCCCAATTAATTCACAGTTTCTTTGTTTCTTCGTGCACTCCATTGATTTCCATACTCACACATTGGAATTGAAAAATAAAATGAATTTTAAACTAAATCATTGATTCCTTTTAAAAACCTTTTATTTAAAATTGATTTTCTTTTAAATATGGTAACTGAGCTAATACATAATATTTCTTTAGAGTGATTGATTTAACATTTTCGATTTACAGAGTACGTTTCATAGTATACGATGGTGAAAAGAAAGAAGGAAAATATAGATTCAAGGATCGTAGTCTCTAGAAATCTTATGCTTGCATTAAGTCGATTTCAAATATGTACAATAAAGATGGAATTAAGGTAAAAGATTATATATATATATATATATATATATATATATAGTTATATGCATATCCTATTTGAAGGATATACGATGTTTGCTGTCTTGAGCTTGCAATTTTTGTCAAATAAGAATAGTCAATGATGCAGAATAATTTATGTCTACACTTTGAATTCTACTCAAAAAGTGTTTATTTTTTAGATTTGTTCGTTCAATCTAAAATCGATTTTTTAGGAGACACATCATACCTCCACAAAAATACGTATACAGTACAAGTTTTACCCGTTTTTTTTTTTTTTCCATCCTTTATTTATTATCTATACACACATTTCAATCCTTTAAATTCTGCGGATGGAATAAAAAAAAAATGTTCTACGTCAAATTCCTATCACAAAATTATAATATTTATTATATTCAAATATAAAATATTGTGTCAAGAGAATCAACATCTATCTATCGGAGCACAATTTTGTCAAGTAGAAATATATTAATAAACTAGAATCTATAATATGATGAACTGGAAAATTGATTCGAGAGATTAAAGTTCCACATCAAAAATTTGGTACGAAGTTGTTTTATAAGAAATGAAAATTAAATCCTTTACCAATTCTACAGATCAGTAATCCACATAAATAGAGATTCACAGAATTATTACTATTCTTGTAGGTAATTCGAAGTAGTTACATTTTTTTTATTATGTTGTCTATTAGATCATCCAAGTTAAATATTATAAATACAATATTAATCAATGTTCTTTGAATTTTCTCGAGCTACAGCATCTAACAAATCCATATGAAGTGAGATCATATATGGGTAAATTTTAAATATGTAAATATGTCAAATATCAAGACAAAATGATTTGTGAAATTGAAGACAAAAATATAACTCAACTCACTACATCATGAATGTTCTCAAAATATTGTAAATAATTAGCAAATGCGAATACCTAACCAGTTTATATATGTTTTAAGGAACGTATACATGCATTCATGCTAAAAATGTAGCAATTTCTACATAATGTTAATTAGTTTACGATGCTCAGAAAAATGGAAGAAAATTAATTATTCTTTAAATCCTTTGATTAGGAGTACATACCTATAGAATAGGTGGATCTTAGGAAGACGTCAAGTAGGCGGTTGTTATTGTTAAATCTAGACCCACACATCACCTATATGAACGTCTTAAGTATGGTGACCGAAACGTGTTATACAAAATTACTGTCCGAAAAAATGTTGCATGCAGACAGACATTGGAAATATCGACGAGATAATAGTTATCAATTGTGAGAAAATATATTACATAAGGTCGTGTGATATTTCAATTTTTGGTTACGAATGTATCGCTGACTGATTTAATGAATAAGAAATTAAATGCACTTTATTTTCACTTTTACACCATATATAAGCATAGGGGCTGTCAACAAAACAACTACCATTGTTCATGAACTCCGGCCAGTACCTATACTTCACTCCATTCCCCGTTACTACTGTTACGAGTCTCTGTAATAACGGTTCGTCGGCAAGTTGTTTTCAACAACCGGGTATTTTTTAACTTTTAAGGATTCCAGTCAAGTGAGAAACAGTATTTTTTATCTTAAAGTATTAGATGTTATTCTGCATTGCAGTGTGTAAATCTACAGCTGCCTTCGTTGTTTCATGATAACCTTAATAATAGATTTCAACTCCCTGATTATTAACGATGCCATTGAGCCATGGTAATTAAATTGTTCAGTTGCAAGAAATTTTGCACGATGAATTATATTGATATTTGTGACACAGTGCAATTGCGAGGTGCCCTGCTTTAGGATGCGAGAATGCGTTATTGGTTATTCCATTAAGGTTCGATGAAAACCATGGGCCTCTAAGGTGGATACTTTGTCTATGTATTTTGGAAAAGTGCTCCGCAAATCTGTTCGTAATTCATGTTTGGTTGGTGATAACAATATGTCATTGTTTCCATTAGATTCAATCAGTATTAAGATTGTTATTTTGAGTATTTTAAAGCATACCTTTGTTTACATGAAAATATCGTTGAAATATAAAAAGGAAACGTTTCACAATAATCCTTTTTAAGTCCTATATGTACATTTTATATAAATAAAACTGTAAGTAATTCATGCTTACTATAGTTTTGTTGCACAAATCTTTTTTGACGAAAAACATTTCTCTATGATCTTTGCTTCACAGATTTTCTACAAAGCGTTGTTTATTATTGGGGGTGTGTTTTTTCTTTTACATTATTTTTAATTTTGTAATTTAAACGATTATTTTTTAAATCGTTATTTTTAATTTCTTTAATACAGCCACCAATTTGTTAAAATGTTAAAATTAGCAATTTGATTTTTTTATTTCAACTTTCACAAGTTAAAATAAACTTTTCATACACGTCTGTCTACATCTTGCAGGACGATAAAAAGAAGCAAAAAAAAAAAAAAAATAATAAGGAAAAAGGAATAACAAAACAGTTATAATGCATTTTATATTTATATACAATATTATTATGGTAACTACTCAATTCTCTATTTAAAACAGAAAAACATATAAACATTTTAAGTATTAAATAAAAAATAAATAAAATAATGCATCGCAAAAACGAACACACACAGGAAAATTATTATGAATTGTTGGTGCAATGCAGGAAAAGCGCTTGCATTTTATATGGGAAATTTTCTAAAGTTTTTGAAACTTTTGCAGTTTTGCAGTTTTTTTTTTTTTTGTTTTTTAATTTTTATTTCCAATTTTATTATATTCAATTTCAGAAACAATATTTATGAAGTATTATTTGTTTGAACATACGGAAAATGTGAATTAGTTTTTTATTATTAACAAACATAATCGTAATATGAAGTTTATTTATAAACGATAAAATTGGCCAAGATTATAATCGATTAAGTTTTAATAGTCGAACTAACGTTTGCTATAAACATAATTTTTTATTATACAGTAAAAAAGAACGAGCTTTTAGGGATTTGAAACGCATTAATTGTTCTCCTTATATTATAAGGATTTTAAAGTTTAAAAAAAATTGAATTGTTATATCACGAGTAATATCAATGCATTTAATAAATAGAAAATAATTAATTGTGGGTAGTTGAATGATCGTCATCAATCATCATATTTGGCAAATACCTTCATTTTACTCCAGAATCTTCCAGTGGTACTACTATCATTAATTTTGCAATATCAACTACCGGTCACATCAATGTATGACATATTATTCGGTAAGATTATTCAAGAGGATTCTAGGATCTGAAGCATCACTTACAACGCAATAATAATATTTTGAAACTTAATGAAATCCAGATTTTTTTTTTTTTTTAAACTGAGAACGCTCTAAATTGTGACTTTTAATTTCAGCAAGACATTCGCATTCACAGAAGATTTGCACAAAAGTTTCGTTTTCACTATTAATCAATCTGCAAATGTATTCAAATGATTCGCCAGCTTTATAAGAATTATATCTCAATTGACGATGTCCCGTTATTAGGCCGTCTATAATTCTCACCTTTTCATCAATTCCTAGCAAATTTTTTGTCCGGAATATTTGTGTTTGACGTGGAGCATTATTATCGAAACTGATCTCTTATGGTATTCATACTGATTTATGCTATTGTTAATTTTCATTAATGACCGGTTATTGCTAAATGCGACTCCAATTCACAGATACGCCGTCATCACCGAATCATTTTTACAATTTCGACAAAAGGCTACCCGTGGTCTCATCGCGATGATATAAACAATACATTAAACAGTAATTTAAATTTAATTTCTGATTGTGGACGGAAAAATCTCGTTATATTCAATTCGAATAAGACGCAGAATTGTGTATTTTGTCACACAAGTCAAATACTAATATATATATATATATATATATATAAAGCTTATTGGATGGTAATATTTAGACTGATAGAGCTTAGTCTTCTTCCAGACTTTAGAATGAACATTACATTAATGTGCCTGCAAATCCTAGAAATATGTGCCATCACATGACTAGAATTAAAAAAACATAATGTGGGAATAATATCGTCACTTCCGGATGATTTGAATGACTTAAATTTATTTATCGCTCTTTTTATTTTCTCATATTTAAGTTGACCGGTTTATATCTCATTCGATTATCTGTAAAATAAATCGTTAATTTCAATAAGTCACACATACACGTTAGGCGATGACATGATATGGCTCCATAAATTAATAATGTTCTTAGATCTTTAATTGTGATAGACCACAAGGGATGAATGTACAATATCATTATAAAAATATGTGTAATCAATGTTTTTAAATTCTAATTATACATTTTTTCTATTGAATTTCGCATAACAAAACTGAGTATGTGATTGTATAATTTAATTATACTTTATTAATGCCAGTAGTATATCCTTCATTAATAAACCCCAAAATAAGGATTTAAATCCACTAGATAAAATTTTTACAAATAAAAAATGTTAATAACAACCAAAGCTTTCATAATTAATTTTCATAATTGAAACCCTTAAAATTGTATGAATATAAATTTTTACCGCCCTTTCGCCAAACCAATATAATAATAAAAAATAATCAAATAATTTTTAAATATATAAAATTTAGAGATTTTTATTATGTAAATTTTTTAAATTTATTTTATTTTCATTTTAAAACTGACTAATAAATACAATTAAATAATTTTTTGCATATAAATTTTAAATAATTTTTACATTTCACAATAATAAAATAAATTTTTTGGTGATTTATTTGCATATATGGAAAAGGACTAACAACTGTGAATTTTTCCACATATATTTTTATTTATTTTCGGGAAAAAAAAAAAAAAACTGAAAAAATATACACACAAACCCTTGCATGCCTTCATGGAAAATTGTAAAAAATTTATGGAAAGTGTTGTGGATATACGTGGATAACATTTACTTGTATATACGATGATACATCCAGTGTAATACTTGTACTCCCTGTTTGCCATATTCCTATACACTATACTCCAGAATATGGATTTTATCCAGAAATATATATCATTTAAATGTATTCAAATTTTTCACCATAAATTGGAAGGGAAAAGGTCATTTTATGAATATATAAAACACCGGACATTTTTATGCATTTATGTGTTCGGAAAACTGATGTAAAATTTTCCTATGATATTTCCAAATAGGATATATTTTTAACGTGTTACGTTATTATACATGGGTAGATTTAGAGGTGAAAGGGTATATATATATATATATATATATATATATCTATACTCGTACATCATACACGATATGGAAATAAATTTTGGTTAAATATTTGGATATTCAATCGGTGTGCCATTTTTCGGGATAAAGTGGAAGAAATTGTAAAATGTAATATTGGGAATGAAATAAAAAAAAAATTAACATTTTATGCAAATTATAATAGACATATAAGATATTTATTTTACCTGACTCTTTCCCTTTGAGACACAGCTAACAATATCAGCACCAATTGGTTCCAAAACTATATGGTCCCTCTGAAATATAAAAAATAAATCATTAATTACTGAAGAAACAAAAGCTAAATTTTATGAATTAGTTGCTATGGGCACGAATGAAAATAAAATTATTTTTAATATTCAAAATAACAACCCTGATCTGGCATCAAATATACGTAATTTTGATTACAATATAATGCCTTGGCCATAGCGATAGCTTTAACTGTTACCTATACAGACACTGATACTGATTTTATACCGTTTGATTGTGGCCAAAATATAGACATTTAGAACCTTGTTTATGATCTTGGTGCGAATTACCATCTCACCTAGTTTCATTTATCTCCATAACTTTGCACTAGATCTACGAAGTTTTCAAGTTACTCACAATACTACAAAATATTTATAGACGGATAAGGGGCTTTGCTAATTATCAAATACATTGATGGTGTTTAAATTCAATTAATATGAAATTACATTTGAATTTGAAATTGAAATCAAATTATGGACAAACTACTATTTCAAGACATAAATTGTTATCACTCCCCTATTCAGAAAACAGTTTTTCAAATAAAATATTACATTTAATATCTTCTATTATGAATATGCCAGAACTTATCATTTATGTATCAGTCGCACAAAAACAGCTAATAAAATATTAGAAAATCATGTTTTCCCCCAAAATTTTTACTTTCTATTTCAGATATGATTAAATGTATGGATATAAACAAAATCAAATATAAACTCAATTTAAACACAATTATTTAGTTTATTGCATTACGAGTGTACATTGCAAAAGGAAGCAAAAAAAAAAAAATTACCCTCGAAAGAATAGCAAAGAATTTCCCTTTTATCTACAGCATCCATTCATTCAGCAGATTGGTCCATCCATATTCATTCCCATTTTTATACATATTATACTCTTTTGTACATACAAATATATAACAGACATAAAATAAATAATATAGTTCCAACTGTACTTTGTAGGGGTTGAATTTTCTATTATATAATATTTATATTTTAGATTTTGATGTCATTTTTATGCTTAATATTTTCCATGAGCAATAGCTACAGAGCTATCTATCCATCTATTTATTCCTATATCTACATCCCCTGTTTCCTTATAAACTTAATAAAACTTTTAGTATGTTAGAAGTCCATTTATGGATGACATTATGTTTGACATTGCATCAACCATTCAACCAACCAACCAACCAACCAGCCCCAATATAAAATTCACATTTCTACATATATAATGGAAACAAATGGCATAACAAAAAAATGTTGTGTCACAGGAGAGTTTAAAGGAGAATAAATGAAGAAATGTCATTGTTATTTACAGTAAATAAAAGGAATTTCATGTTAAATGAAAATGAACTTAAAAGGTATTAAAATTAATTTTCATTTATAAAAGGCATCCCTTAATATATTGAGAAATATACATATGGAGTCAAGAAAATTGGCTAAAATATTTGATGAAAAATTAACAGAATTGTTAAATTGTTACAAATAAATTAAATATATCTTGCTGTTCATTAAAACCAGTCATAATTTATTGAAGGATGCACAAGATCTCATAAATTCGAGTCGTAAAGCTAAATCACTGAATATGTCTTTCAACTAATTTTCAGCTGTAGATCAATAGTGTGAAAATATTAATAAATTGTTGTACCACCAAATGTAAGTGACGAATGATGTGGCTAATAAACACTATCATTAAAATTACTCAATCCATCTATACTTCCACGTGTGATTGAGCTTGAAAAAAATATCTTAGCAAAAAAAAAAAAATCATCTGAAGATGAAGATTTCTGCACCACACTACTGAAATATTGTTTAACTACATAATTATGATTGATCTTATATTTTACAGATCTGTGGTATAAGATCATCATCAAGGAGTAAAGAATCTAGTGATTGTATTTTTGAATAGGTTTTGAATTATTTGTTATGATGGTCAGCTTTGTCTACAATTCGTCAATATATTGATGTAATTTTCATTTTACAATAAATTTTGTGTTACGGTGACATTATGACACTTTCGTAAAACTATCATTTTTCATTATTGAACGATACGAATTTTTACTAATTTATTAAAATCCAATGTAATAACATGATGTTTATGAAAGTAAAATGTGAATCTATTTCATATACTTGAATATTGTCGTTTTATTTTCAAATTTTCGTATAACACATGGAAAATGCTAATAATTTATTGAAGAGGTATGTAGAATATATTGGATTACATATATGTGGAACGAAACTCTCGTACCACTGTAAAACCAATATCAAATCCTATTTTCTGTTTACTTCATACGCTTCTATGTTTATTTTTCAAAAACATATTTACCTTTTGCATTCTTCTCATTGCCTTCCTCAAACCTATAGGTATTTTGAACAAAATCACAACCTATATGTACATAATACTGAATTGAAAACCTCGATTTTCATTGGAAAATTACAAACTGTACTGTATAAATACTCTATGGTAAATGTCTACATTTTGTCTATCATACTATGCGTGCTAGCCAAGTATAGATGATGGACCGATGACCTATGGTTTGGATTATGTTCATTCAATTTTGTGAAATTTCAGCTATTTTAATCCCTTATTGCATAATGATAAATTTTCAGTTTATCAGAATTTTAATAATGTTGAACAAGGTGTAAAATAAAATGCTATTTATGTATACTAGCTTTCTCTTTATACACTGAATATCTTAACAAATTAATCGACTTAAATTATGCAAATCATTTATCCTGTTTGTAAGGTTACATTTATGTTAAATTTCACGTTAAGAAACCAAATTCTCAATGTTTTATTAATGCATTTATGCTTATTGTTACTCGATATGACGAGCTTTAAAATACAAATTCATTTAATAGACCACTTCATCTTTTTTTTAAGATTTTTGAAAAATAGAAAGGGAGAAGTACTTTTATTTTAAGCTTATTGATAATATTAATATAAACGGCGGCCATTATTATTTTAAACTTTTTAAGTTTTAACAAAAAATTGTAATGAATTCCACTTCATCTTTTTTAAGCTTAAAATAGATAGGAGAAGTACTTTTATCTTAAGCTTCTTAATATTGACGGTGGCCATTATTATTTTATCTTTCAACAAAAAATTTAAATCATCAATAGAAGGAAAAAGTACTTATGTTAATATTAATATTAATATTATTATTAATATTTTTATTTACATAAATATTTATATTAATATTAATAAAAACTATAAATAAGGAATAAAGCAATGAAGAAGAAGCAGAAGAAAACCCTACTACGTTTCGTTTCACTTCACATTGCATTTCGTCATTTAACTAAATTTTTTTTTATAAAAAAACTAAATTAAGCAATTAGTTCATTGAGAATCTTCAAAATTTCTTATTGCTCAGAACTTCCCACATACTTAATTTTGAATATATTAAATACAATAGCACTAATTATTATAATGTACATAATTCTGATATTATCAAGGATATTTATATGCATATGTACTATGATACTGCTAATCCTTTTTAAGTTACAATTTTCAATTAATATTATTCTCTATAATTAAATGTATATTAATTTATATAATAGATTATAGTATTTAAGTGTCATATATTTAATGACTGCAAAGGATACAATTTGCATTATATGACATAGTGGTATATTATAAGGATATTCCGTCTCTTTAATTCGGTGTTGTAAGGTAGTTTTAATTTATTGTTCAATGTTTAACTCCACAGTACAAATGAGTGCATATTATAATAGGTGTATGTATTATTTTATATCCTTATAAAACATATATATATATATATATATATATATATAGTTGATAATGAACTCTTAATACAAAGAGCTGGTATGTCTCAAAAGTTTTCACTCACATGTTATACAATTATATGTATATATAAGTTCATAATATACGAGTATCTATATGGGGTAGCTATAGCTGGAGCTGCAAAAGTTAATAAATAATATAATATAAAAGGATATATGCAAATGTGCATAAATTTAAAAGGAACATGGAAAAGGTGTAAAATGTTATTAAAACAAAAGCCTCACTTCAGGTGTATTTATATGCATATTATTTTCCTAAAGAAAAAGGTATTTGGAAAGGAAGAAGATACACATTTATATAATGTATGAATTCAATATATAACTGCATACACTTTACACTAATAGAAGGAAGTGTAGTAAAAATCTTATTGTACAAGAATGTTAAATGGTAAAAAAATGTATGCACACATAAACTTTTTGATCCTTGACATAATGAACAAAATTAGTGTTGATTATACCAGTAATGGGTGTGTGTCTGTATACTGAGTTCAAAATATGTGATAATATAAGCTTTAAGGCCAAAAGAGTTGTCAAGACATCTATAGGCGAACTCTTGAGTTTCAGACAAAACGCATATGAATTCCCAGCCATAGTTCTTTAGGTGTGTCGTCAAGTATAAAGTTTGTACGCCTTCCCCTTCTAGCATCGAACGAATCCAGCTCTTTGAGGATATTCTGCAGAGAGATACATTCAAGATATTATGAGTTTTTTGTTATTTTTCCACTTGACAACGCTACAATGTCTGCATCATTTGGTGTTGGCCGCCACCGGTCTACGAGTTTATGTTTCAATAAGGTTATGATGAAAATAATTTTCTATTGGTTGCACTTTAAATTGTGTACAGCTTTAAACCAAATCAAAAGCTAAATTATTATCTTTTAGACAAATTCAAAGGATTATTTGGGTTAATATTATATATATTAATAAAATTAGAGTATTTATGCGCAACAAGCTCATTGCTGAAGAATTATTCGATTTAATGATTTTCTCTCCGTTTATTGTCTATCGTCTGATCATGAATATTTCGTAGGATCCTTTATTTTTTTTTTTGTAAATAATATTATGGTAATAAATCTGTGTTAAAAAATTTCCTTATTTTATATGAGGTTACAAGAGCGTTTATATTTTATTTAGGCGTATGGGTACTTGTATATATATACGTGTATTTAAAGTAATAAAATTTTATGGGTTCCAAAAATTACTTATGTACATATTTAATAATAACATAAAAAAAGGTAAAATATCATCTAGCTTTTCCTCATTTATATATATAATCCTCGTATAAATAAAGTTATAAATGCATAGATTGTGTGGATGGTTAGATGGTTATAAAATAAAAAGATCCATTTTTATTATTGTACTTTTCTTTGTTTCAAATAAAGAAAATGTAAAAGAAAGTACAAAAAAAAAAAGAAAGGAAAATTTATGAAAATTTCACCCTCTGCCCTTAAATCATTTTACCAGAGTTATAAGCTTACTTTTTAAAATAGTAATTTCTTAATTTTTTTTAAAACTTACAACCACTGTTTTTGTCTATTAAACAAAAGGGTTTATAATTATTTATATATACTGTACATACAACTGAATGCATATACTTTAAGTAAATCAGATGAGGGTTGAAGTTATATTAATGAATTGCATCTTCAATACTTGAGATTGAACAGAACAGAACAAGGTAGTTGTAGTACAGTGTATTCTATAAAATTAGTTGGTACTATAATGTTTTAAGAAGATCTTATCTTTATGAAAAAACAAATGTATAAATTAATTTATGAAACTGAGAAATTATTAAAAGTGAAGAAGTATCCTGTTTCTAAAAACTATAATTGAAAGTAATGAAGATGAAAAGACTTTTCAACATTTTTAAATAACCGTGCAATATAATTTATGATACAAGAAATGTAATACCTTCAGCTTAAAATAATAATAATATTATATTTTTGTAATTGACGATTAAAGGGATGGAATGCAATTTTGAGCCAATTTGACTTTTAAGTCCATGTATTTAAATGTAATAATAAATAAACAGTTTATGTAAAGCCTTATGAATATAAATCTTCTATTATATTCAGAAACTAAAATTATTTGTAGCCGTTCTCGAAATATTTCAATGCTTCTATAAAAAAATACCTACTGTTGATTCTGCTTTCCAATTCAAATTCACAAAAATATGCCAAATTGTAACATTTTTATTAGAATTGAGAACCATCTACTACTACATAGACAATGGAATGACAGCTTGAAAAAAACGATCATATTTTCGCCCATTTTTCAGATCATATATAAGGGAACTGAGGTATATTAATGAGTTTTCCGCATCGACGATATGCTCATCAGATACGCTTAGCTAGTGGCAAATTGCAACGTTTTTATTGCACTTCCTCAAAATTAAAAATTTACACGCTGATGTTTAACAAGCAAGTTTAGCATAATTGTATCAGGAATACATAATAATGAAGTCGTTAATAATTCAGAAAGCAAGTGTGCTTTCTCGTATTTATTATTTAAAAATAGAAGGAGTCTGTAACCGCCCAAGACATATCTATAGCAATGTGCTTACTAGGATTTATTATTTAAATGTCGAGTCGTGTCTATAACCGTCCTAGACATTTCTATTGCAATGTGCTTACTAGTCAAAACCCTCCAAGACATTTTTGTAACAATGTGCTTCCTAGGCTTAATTATTTAAATATCGAGTCGCGTCTATAACCGTCCAAAACATTTTATAATAATGTACTTACTAGTCTTTGTTATTTAAATATCGAGTCGCGTCTATAACCGTCCTAGACATTTTTATAATACTGTCTTTACTAGTCTTTATTATTTAAATATCGAGTCTGTATCCTTATCCGTCCGAGATATAATATATTCTAATCGTAAAAAAATTATGTTTACCTGATACATATCTTCAAAATTGAAAATTTACACGGAGATGTTTAACAACACCCGTCGTGGTAGCAAAGTGGTTAAAGCACTAGACTAGAACAGCGGTAGACCGGAGTTCAAGCCTCACTGTAGACAAAATTTACAGAAAAGAATTCTAAATTGTAAATTTATTACTGTGTGACTTAACCAGAGGTTGAAAAGACTATTTGGGTTAAACTGGCCTTGGTCGTTAAAGAAAAAATAATAATAATATTAATAATAATAATAATGTTTAACAAATACATTTAGCAAACTTGTATCAGGAATACATAAAATTGACGTCGTTAATAATTCAGAAAGGTTGTGTACTTTCTAGTATTTAATATTTAAATATCGATTCGTGTCTATTACCGTTCAATACATTTCTATAGCTATGTACTTACTAGACTTTATTATTTAACTATCGAGTCGTATTTATAACCGTCATAGACAATTCCATTGCAATGTGCTTCCTAGTCTTTATTATTTAAATATCGAATCGTGTCTATAACCATACTAGACAATTCAATTGCAATGTGCTTTCAAGTCTTTATTATTTAAATATCAAGTCGTGTCTATAACCGTCCAAGGCATTTTTATAATAATGTGTTTACTAGTCTTTATTATTTAAATATAGGGTCTGTATCTTTAAACGTCCGAGATATTTTCTATTCTAATCGTATACAAGTTATGTTTCCCTGATACATATCTTCAAAATCAAAACTTTAAGGTGATGTTTACACGGTGTTAACATATAAATTAAGCGAACTTGAATCAGGAATACATAATAATGACGTCGTTAATAAATAAATTTTGCAAACTTTCAACAGGAATACATAATAATGACGTCGTTAATTATTCAGAAAGCAAGTGTGCTCTCTCGTATTTATTATTTGAAATCGAGGGTGTCTGTAACCGTCCAGGATATTTCTATAGCTATGTGCTTACTAGACTTTATTATTTAAATATCGAGTCTTGTCTATAACCGCCGTAGACATTTCTATTGCAATGTGCTTTTAAATCAAAACCATCCAAGACATTTCTATTGCAATGTGCTTACTAGTCAAAACCATCCAAGACATTTCTATAGCTATGTGCGTACTAGGCTTTAGTATTTAAATATCGAGTTGTGCCTATAACCGTCCTAGACATTTTATAATAATGTATTTACCAGTCTATGTTATTTAAATATCGAGTGTCTATAGTCGTCCAAGACATTTTTAAAATAATTTATTTACCAGTCTTTATTATTTAAATATCGACTATGTATCTTTAACCGTCCGTGATATTTTCTATTCTAATCGTATACAAGTTATGTTTTCCTGATACATATCTTCCAAATTGAAAATTTACACTGTGATGTTTAACAAATAAATTTTGCAAACTTTCATCAGAAATACATAATAATGACGTCGTTAATTATTCAGAAAGCAAGTGTGCTCTCTCGTGTTTATTATTTAAAATCGAGGGTGCCAGTAACCGTTCAATATATTTTAATAGCTATGTGCGTACTAGACTTTATTATTTAAATATCGAGTCGTGTCTCTGACCGCCTGGACATTTCTATTGCAATGTGCTTACTGGTCAAAACCGTCCAAGACATTTCTATAGCAATGTGCTTACTAGACTTTATTATTTAAATATCGAGTCTATAACCGTCCTAGACATTTCT
>JANSTX010000743.1:0-23227 GCA_027564355.1 Penthetria funebris
TCAAATTTAGTCTATCACATAGTATAAAATCAATTTGTGATGAGTTACTACTACTTTTGTACGTTATTAGGTGTTTCTCCTTTTTCGCAAAGTAAGTGTTTACTATGGCCAAATTATATGCTATTGCCAATTGCAAAATATCATCATCCTGAGAATTACTACTGCCAAATCCGTAGCCAACATGACAAACATTAAAATTTAAATTTTTCTTACCAACATGTCAATTTAGATCACCAATAATCGGCCTGGTTTCAGTTAATGGAAAACCTTGTAAAACTGATTCCAGATGTTCCCAAAATTCCATCTTTGTGAATTCACCGGATCCTGTTTGTGGAACATATACAGTAATAATATTCATGGTTGGTTGATTGTCTAATAATATCTGTATTTGACTTTTGTTTTTTTGCCGGCGGCCGCCTGACGCAAAGTCAGTAACCCAACTCACTAGGGCTTGAGATGCCAAGGTTATTCCAGTTGAACAATCTTCATCATTCTCATTTTCACAGAATACTGACTAATTCTGTAGGTAACTCGAAGCCGAACATATTTCTATATGTCGCCGAAGAGTTCCTTCACCACAGTCGCCATGTTGCGGTGATTTTCATTGGCTCTAGATTTAAAGTAGAATATGTTAGCCCCATATTCTCCTAGATACCCTCCAATCACGGCCTGGATGTCTTTTAACGTCAATGCCCAGGACAACGTCCAAAAAAAAAACATAATAGTTGATACATTTTTTTCGGTACAGTAGCATAATTCTAATGTTATCTGTACAGATTTTTGGTGAGATGATTATTTTAACCAGTTGACAGACAAATACGACATACATAAACTCTCTAATTAGCTGCGATCACATGCCACGGAATAACGTAAAATGGTATATTTGTAATTAAACTCAGATGTAACCTTATTGATTGATTTCCTCAATACATTTTTCTTTAACAGGGTATAATTTAGTTTATATTTAGCTGAGGACACATAAACTCATCTATTGAATTATCCAAATGTAAAACCATATAAAGGAATAAACATGTATTCAAGCAATTACTATCAGGATAAAGATGCAGGTTTTTTTTTTTTATAAATGACTATCAAATTGGATTATTCAAATTACTGAAAACATTCAGTGCACAAATATGGAAAGATCAATAGATCAATCGTTCGTATGATATAGAAAATTTGGTACTTACATTCTTATGATTAACTAATTTCATAAGTTTAAATTCCCTGTAGGCTCGCTTGGCATGTGTAACATTTTGAAATGGTCTGGACAGCTTCTTAATGGCAACATTTTGTTGTGTTATTGTATCATATGCAGCACTAAATTTTTAGAAAAAAAATCATTTAATTAATCAATACTAGTGTAGATGTGTCTTACGTACGAAAATATGGTTAAAAACTTTAAATAATAAATTATTAGTAACAACAACAACAATAAATTACATAAGGGTGCTATAGAAAATATAGATATAATACCAATAATAGAAATATTATCATGCAATAATGGGAAAGGATATAAATGCTAATTATAAATTGTGCTACGTATTTTAAAATTAACTATTGATTTAAAGTATTGGTACTTATTGGTATAATGTAAATATTATGAAAAGGAAGAAAACAAAAAAACAAAAAAAAACTATAAATAATTTATTGAAATACCAAGGTTGTTAAGCGGAAGTAATTTTTAATGTCACTTGTTAAATATACATATTGCCGGCAAAGAAAGGATCTTAAGTTCAAAAATAGGACGATTAAAAAAAATTTAGGTCATTGCAATAAAATTGTGATCTTCAAGTGCTGGCCCGATATACCATATATGGTGATGTTCATTATAAACTAGCAATTTAGATAAGCACGTTAAAATACATCATAATAAAACTGTAAAACTACACAATATCACCATGATAATCCTCATTAAAAACATATTATCAGACCGTTAAACAGATATTAAGAATACAATGAGTAACGTATACTTTATCGATTCAGAAGTAAGATCTGACAAATTTCGCAAGCATATAACCACTAACAAGCAGTTGTTCGATTCTACATTTGAATAATTCTATTGATAGGTCATTATAAATTCCCGAGATCACTCGTTAGAAAATAATGGTTGAGTTACCTGGGACACCATATGATAGGTTGAGTAACTTAGAAGCGAGCGGATCACTCTATTCATTATAGGATGAATATCATAAAAGGTCAGATTTGAGAATAATATTATGGTCATGTCAAAAACGATCGATATATCGAATGCAAGTACACATGTTCCACAACTGTGTTGAGTTCAGAATTCATTATTGTATATATATACAAAATTCGATAATGCGGTCGCTAGTGAAAATAACTCCAACACAAATACAGCATTAAGGTGACCGCAACTTCATCAGTAATATTCAAGCTAATCTGACACAATATCGCATTAATATATAGGTTTACTGAAAATTGCTGAAGGGTTTTCAGTAATATATTTAGGTCTACATATTCTAATTCGCAATCTTATCAATTTCATCTAATAGTTCCTAATGTGGGATCAGCGAAAATTCCAGATATAACTCGAAATAAAATGTATGCAGCTTTTTAACAAATGAAATCTAGACGAACAAGTAGGTGACGATGGTATATTGATCGAAACATATGAGAACAAATGTTTAAAAAATTTGATCGAATCAAAAGGGGTTTGAATATTAATGGTAAAAGGCTAAAGTATTTGTGATTTGCAGATGATAATTGTCCGAACTCTCGATGAGACCATTGCGATGCTAACAGTACTAAACACAGAATCTTTGAAAATTGGATTAAAAATGAATACTTCTGAAACTAAACTTATGTCTAAATACAAGTATTATGGGTAAATACAACTATACAAATACAACTAAATACAAATACAACGTATTAATCTTTGATGGGCTGCATTTGGAAAACTGAGACTAATGGTTAGAAAATTTGGTAGCTGCATGACCGTACACATCGCTCTTACGAATTGTTCAAATATTTAATCGCTCAATTTTTCACAGTATATTGGAAACTTTGCTCTGTTGATATTTAATGTTATCACAATATAACATGTCAATGCCGCCATATGTGCCATAGTGATGTACAGATTAACATGTTAATAGACTTGGGAAAATCAAACACAATACATGACGTGTGTTTGAGGCGAATAAGGTGAGAGCCGAATAAGGTGACGCGAATGGTATTATAATAGCAATGTTTCAAAAGATGGGAACCATGGTGAATGGGGAACATCAATGGGACTTATATAGACCGGTAATAGCACTCCATAATATACTAAATAATTGAAAACTAATATGTACGAGTAGTATGCCCTAAACGAACAAGGAAGATTATAGTGTTAAGAAGGTGATAAGGTAAAAATGCTTCTCTTATTAAAAGCGGTGTAAAAAATTATATAATAATACACTTATCAGGTTGTTAAATCTAGTAAAAGTATTGATCAATTAACGAGAATAGAGGTATGACTTTCAAAAGCATCAATTTAAGAAGCGTTTAGAATTTAGGGTTTACTTTCGATAATACAACATTCAAATTTATAGAGGATACAGAAATTGAGTTAATCCATAAATAATAAAATGAATTAAAAATCAGATTGAAACCATAACGGTGATTGTCAATTTTTTTAAAGAGGAGTCCTATATTATGGTCGAAAGAGGAGGTTGTCACCTCCTCTGTTTCGGATACTATTATTATGCATGCAAATTATTGATATAGAAAAAAATTCAGAAAAATACAGGACAATCGCTACTTTAATGTTAACTAGAATAAATAGATTTCTAGCCATACATCATAATTAGAAGCAGTACTTTTTGATTGTATAACAATTAACATTACTCATAGTCATTATAAGACCATTCAGTTTGCAGAAGACATGGGTAACATAAGTAAATAATTAAGTAAGTATATTTAAAGAAATATGAAAGCAACATATTCTGGTAATGGGATCATCAGAAATAATATGTACACAGATTCCGAAAACCATTCAGATTGAAGCACAAAATTCCTTATTTGTTATATGTAGATGATTTCAACATAAATATGGTTACTTAGATTTGGGATTGGGATTGTAGGTGTAAAAACCAAGTGCAGTAAAGTGTGTCTCTTGCAGTAAGTCTATGTTCTAGAATATGCTACATCAGTTTTATAGGAAACGGAAAAGGTCGGCAAACAGTCAATCGATGAATTCAGTAAGTACTTTCGGGATTCAGTACCGGTCTATATAAAATAGTTAAAAATACATAATTTCATATATAAAGAAGCTCATGGCCCTTGTATATCTCAGTAACATGCCGTAGAATATATCACAAATAAACATTATATGTTTTGCAATCAGTTTGATGGTATTCTATTGAAAGTTATGCAATATTGATTAGAAATCTGATTGTAAATAAAAGAAAACTTGGAAGTGAAGGCAAATCGATGAAATTGACATTTAAAGCAAACGGCTTATACCCATCAGTAAAAATGCAAAAATGTTATCAACATACAAACACTTGAAAGGACTCGTAGTATTAATTTATCACCAATATTCAAATATCAAATCCTTTACAATTATTAAATCGAAAATAAAGTCCAATTAGTAATTTACAAACATTATTTGATGTAGAAATTACACTATTTTATGCATCAATCAAATTCAAATTCTGATGGGCAACATAAATCAAATATCTAGCAAAAATAATAAAAAAAAAACTACCCTAAAAACCATAGAATTTATAATAATAAGAAACTTAGATAAATAATGGAAGATGAAAACATTCCACAAAGTCATTTATATACCAAAATGATGACTATGGAAAATGTTAATCTTAAAAGAAAAAAAGAAAATCTTCTTATATATGAGAGTGTCTCCTCAGATCATCATTTTTTTTTTTTTATTATCTCATCATCTTGATTTGAGTACATAAATATAACACAAACTATGTATACGAATATGTAGTCCTATAGTTCAAATTCATTTAGTACATACGAACCTTTAGAAGTACATTTAGCCTGTCCATATATAGTTTATGAGGTGACGAATGAATAGGTTGACTATCATCGAGGTTACTCAACCAATCTTTACATCTGGGTGTAAAGATTTCGATTTTATATAGTGGTATATGCTTATTTCCCATTATACACTCGTATAGTAAAAAAAACTCCACTATCAGATTGATGATAACATCAAAGTATTTTGATCTTATAACACCGAGTATATTGATAAACCACCCGCAAATGAATGCTATAGTTTAAAATTTTATATTTCATAGTCTATTCATTCATTATTCTAAAAATATTATTTAACACTTTATATACAGAAGAACATCTACCAAATCCATTTCATAAATTATTTAGAATATGACGAGCATAAGGAAGTCGTACATATAATAATAATACATAATTATTTAAATCCTTTAGAAAATCAATATCAGTCAGTACCATATAGTCGTATAAAATATTCAGGATGGACATTGAAAAACTACATATATTAATTTATCTTCTGTCCCTAAATGAAATATCGAAATTCTTCCCAGTCTTGTGACTACAAACAATAAACAATAAACAATAGAAAAGGAAAATTGTTTATTCTCCATTCCCTAATGTAAAAAATGAAAGAAAAACAGAAATCCTTACCAAACGAATGGAGGCACGACATAACAAAAACGATAAAAGAATATTTTCAATGATGCAGTAGGATTTCGTTTTAGAATTTTCTATAAGATGCTAAAAAATGTCGTCGTAAAAGTGTTTATATCCAGAAAAATCTCGGTACAGAGTATCAAAATGGGAATACAAATTTAAAAAGTAAAGTCATTTTGTATACACAGTCGACAATATACAAAAATATTATCAACATTACAGTGAACATTTTATTTAAAAATACCACTTCTAACAATCATATTTTTAAATACCAGATAAAGTTAATAAAATTTAAGTACAATACTCGTAGTAAATATAAAAATATATTAAAAATATAAAATAAAATAACAACATGAATGTGTAAATATTATTTGAAGAAAAGAATGAAAAATTTAAATATACGGCAAGTTTATAGATAGTCAATCACCATCTGAAACTGGGTTTCGTTTTAATAAAAAACCTTAAAACAATGGCCAACTCAACATGTCAAATATGCACAGATTCAAGGCATTTAACATAGAATAGCATAGCTTGTGTAAAACGTAGTATCAATTGGAGGTGTGAAAAAAAATCTAATTATTTCAGAACATTGCATTGTTTTGATGCCCATTCAAGTGCCAACTGTCAAAAACACTTAGACTTTAATTAACAAACACTTAAATTTGTCAAATGATAAAATTTTGATACCTTTAGATTACCAGTCTATGGAAATCAAATTTCAAAGAATTTATTGGGTTGACAACCAAATTCACGACACGAAAAACATTTTCAATTGCAAAAAAGACGTATAACGTCAAAACATAACCTAGGATCGGTTGGGATCATTAGATCAATGCCTGAACCGACAAAACTGATGCAAATTGGTCAAGAATTGAGAAGTTAAACTAGTAAAACCCTATAGTTTTCTAGAAAACCAAGTTCATATGATTCACAGTAATGGACATATTTTATATAGTTAAATATATCTGCAACTACGCTGGAGTAATGGGTGACAGGAGCAAATTTTTGCGGCAATGGGCAACATTACAAGAAATCACATAGATCACATTGCAATTAATAAAAAAACTTTTAGGTATACGAATGCTTCCAATGATCATATTATTTGGTAATTGGGCAGTTTAAATCAAAAAAACTAATAGCACAGACAGCCTAAATACGTTATTAAAATTCATGCTGAAAGCGGAACACCCCAGAACTGGACATACATTCGTTGACGAATTGAGACAAGTTAACAAATATGTTCTTGGATTCATTAGTTATGAAAGGAAGGAATGGATTAGTCCATTCGTATACTAACTCAAAAGTATAAATTCCTTCTATACATCTAACATATAGACAATACTATAAAGTTATGGATTACTGTCAAAACCAATAAATATGATCGGTAGTTTATATCATGATTAAAAATTTAATTTTTTCCCATCAAGCAAGACTGATGAGGAGGTTTGAACGGATGTCTAGAAACTATGTAAATATCCACCGTAATAATTTGAATTTCGAACATGTTTAAAAGCAAGCTCATTATAGCACTCAGATCTACTATTCATTTTCAAACAGTATTTTGAGAACAGCTAACCTTTCTTAGATTGACATTATATTCTAAAGCACTACGCTTTTAATTTGCCCGTAAAACTGAAAGTATCCCTCATGTTCGCTGTTTGTTACGATACGATTTTTTAGCTCCTCATTTTTTATATTTTTTAAAATTCGATTTGAAATAAATATCCATCGTCAAAAAAAAAACTATTAATAGTTGTGTTCTATTAAGGTCGCTGATGTTATCAAATAAATGCACGTACTACTCACGCGTACTATTATAATCATTTTCTGGGATTGTGAATTAGAAGCAATGAAAATATGATTTTCGATAAAATATATTTCGTTGGATCATTCCAAACATATTACGTGTATTGTTTAATTTGTTAATGAAATGCAATAAACGTTCATAATATGGGCAATAATGTATGCCAGTAAAACTATGGTGCTGAAAAAGATATTGCAACAGACATACAAAAGATAGAATAGGTGTTCGAAATGCTCACACTCACACAGTCGACACAAGTATCACGTTAACTTAAATTGTGCACTTTTAAATCAAATAGTTTATCAGTACTATTGTATGGCGGCGGTACTTGGTAAGCAACGCATGTCATCATATGAAAAAGTCGTCAATAGTTGCTGTTTTATTACATTAATGACATTCTTTAATGTTTAAAACAGAAAATAATTTTTTATTGACTTATCATCACGGAATTTGTAATCATTTGAGTGTTAAAAATGCGTTTCAGAAAAAACATCACCAGAAAGATGGTTCAACAGATGCGAGAAGTACGCGAATTTAACCGTGCTATCATGTGATTGTGACAACCGTGCAACTTGAGTATTAAGTGGAAATATCCGAGTATTGGACATAATACTGGCAATCTCAGCAAAACAATAGCTATAATAATATTTACATAAGAGTATTAGCGCCCGCACATATTGGAATCGTCCAGCTTGGAATTATTTACGATCATGGCGGAAAGTAAGTTAGCCATTTGATTAGAACTTGAAATAGGTTTGCTTCCACTAGCAGGGGTATAGAGGAATTTAAATAAATTGGTGCCTACAGCACCGACAAATGACCAAAAACTGTTTCCACCGTTGCACACAGCTAGAATTCTTTCGTTTCAATTGCCTTAGGCATATATTTGGTCAAATTCAATATCAAATGAAAATTTTTGAAGATTTTAGAACGATGGACACGATTATTAAACGAAGAAAATAGTATGGAATCGGTCATACAGTGAGACGTCCAGTGAATAATATCGTAAGATACGTATTAAAGAAGCAAGTACCATACAAATGAAAATTTTCCATTATACTAACTAATCAACTGAATGCAGTTTACTGTCATACCTAGGACCATCGACCAAAAGGAACTACAACCAACAATTCCCAAACTAAAATTATACAATGAATACCGTTATACTTTTTCCAATGCATAATCACAATTACCACCATAATTGTGAATGTTGCCTTTTCTATTTTATAATTCTTAATAATCGGTTAGTATTAAAAACATAGTTTCCTATGTGTTGAAGCATTAATATGGGAAGTTTTAAATGGGACGAAAAGTAAAAAAAAAAAAAAAAAATTAATAAATAACAAATTATAAACACTTATATTATTTTACACTTACCACACAGTACCTTGGGCACCATAACCTCTAGCACTAAGACCAATATACCTAGCGGGTACCTCAAATTCGGTATCACCGAATTGGAATCTTTGAAATATGACAACTGCATTCATTTTAAAATTTGGTTTCTGATAGTTTTTTTTAATTTTAAAATTTTTTTTTTTTTTTGCTTTTCTTGGTTTTCAATTTGAAATAATTCTTTAAATCAATATTTATGAAAAAAAAAAAAATACTATCGCACTCACCGATGAAAGCAGGTTTAAGGATGAATGTTTGAGTGTTTGTGTGTCAGGGAAGATTGATAACTACACCCAATAAGAAAGCTATGTACTAAAAAATTAAAATAAAAAACAGTGTGCAAATAAAACTATATTAAAAAAAAATAATAATAAACAGATGTTTTTAAAATAAAAAAAAAAAATATATGATATTTTAAAAAATGTTTTAAAATATTTTTATATTTAATTACCAGACCAATAAAAGTGCATTAAAAAGCAATAATATAAACACAAAATAGTTTTGCAGACACACATGCAATATGAAATGAATTTTAATTGTTTTTAATAATTAAAATAATCTATTAAGTTGATGCTAAAGCATACATTTTTTTCAGCAATAAAGGATACAGTAGATGTTTATGGTACTAAAAAATGTAAAAATAATAACAATCCTTTGTTTTAAAAAAAAGCAATCACCCTATAAACCCTTCATAAACTACAGCACACAAAATACAGAAGCTGTTCAGTCCTTCATTCCCTTTGTCAAAAAATAATACGATATAATACTTTTAGTCTACACAACATCCTATCTTTATGATACCCAGTCTATCAATTCAAATACAGACAGTTTAATCATCCTTTTTAAATCCCATTTACTTATAACTCATATATGGTATGTCAAAAGATATTTATAAACCTCATCAATAGTGCGTTGAACTCTCTAATCTAAAGAGTTATATAGTGCTAGAGGTGACTAAAAGGTCAATATTATGTATAGAAGTTTTATGTAATGAATTATTCTAATTCATGATATTCGAATAATTGAATTTTAGACAATTAAAACAATTATGGGTCGGTGAGTTTGTGATAGTTTCTTCTTTTCTAGTACAAGTTTTATTAACACATTTGCAAATATCCAATTTTAACATCATGTACAAGACTGGGTGTATAAATTCATATGAATTCCAAATTCTACAATTGTACAACCAGTGTGTGCAATACATGGGTGAATACGAGTAGGTTGGCAATGCAATGTCTACCGAACAAATGTCAATGAAAATACATATAAATTGAGCTTTCCGAATGAAAAATAAAGAATTAATTACAGTTGTAACAACTGATTCAATCTTCACCGACATATGCATTCGTAGCATGATCCTCAATAACTTCACATGAAATGGAAGGAATTCGAATTCTAAAAAGCAAAGTTCTTCTATTACTGCCCGGTATCATTAGACAGAAGTGACAATATACACATATTAGTAACCGTAGAAAATATCGTGCTGCAGGTATCGAACGAATTGATTAGAATGCTTGTTAAACAGACATTATAAATAAAATTAATATCCCGAAAATCCTATTCTCAATCGATGTGGCAGTAGACGTAGTGCATTTGGCGAACCTATCAACCACAGAATCAAATATCCAATAAATCTCAATCATCTAGATGTTAGTAATAGATTATATAATACTGACGGTTTATTAACTCTTTACCATAAGCGATACAATTATGACCCGGAATTCATTTTTTATGACATTGAACAAAATAAATATTACATATATACGAAGACCTGTAAATGCATCCCAATATCTATCTTCGTACAATGTAAGTTGTATCACACAAATGATGTACATCCGTTGCAACAATGTTGCTTGAGCACACGTGAGCCGTTATCACCACTATTATAATTCCAGTTAGCTATAGGAGGCCTATACGTGAGCCTATAATCACCACTTACCTATCTTTGTACATTCCGCCAACGTTTATTCGATATCTATGCATCTCAAAAATCACTATCAATAAATAAATTTCTTGCTGAATCCACAATGATATTATGATATTCGGCACTCCAAACGCTTTAAATGTCGATATGGAAAGGTAACGAATCTGTAATCGCCTTTTCAATCCTCTCAATATATGACATTTTTAATTGTTCGACTGCTCTGTCGAGGATTTGATAACATCGTGGTTTCGCTTAGTTCTTCCACACTAGCATTCCTTTCCCTATAATCCCCCCCATCTTCCTACATTCACTATATACTGGTTTTAAATCAAATTTCACCAGCCCATGATTTATGTCACCTGCATAAATTGTAAAAGAAAAGTTAACTATGTGCAAAGTAAGCATATAGTGGACACGTATTAGTTGATATTCAATTATCACAAAATGTATGTTTAGCTATAAGTTATTTAATAAAGGTTTTTGGAATTGAATTGAATTATATCCTACATGATAGAAGGTTATTAAACCACTATTATATAGATATTCATCAGCTGTTTAAATCTGTGGTTTATTCGTTTCATTAAATCAAAATTGTCAAAATTGGATCTCTTCCATAAACAGTCTTAAACAGTCTACTGATTGCCAAACCAATATTTTGTCGAAGTTTTCAATACCGTCAACGCGA
Organism: Penthetria funebris; assembly: GCA_027564355.1. Classification (NCBI taxonomy): domain Eukaryota; kingdom Metazoa; phylum Arthropoda; class Insecta; order Diptera; family Pleciidae; genus Penthetria; species Penthetria funebris. The sequence goes on from JANSTX010000743.1 coordinate 11,446, forward strand.
TATCATCAATAATTATCGGTGTGTCTATAATCGCTACGTAATTTAAAGAGCTTCTGATTTGTTATCGCTGTGATTGATGCATGTAGTGTATGTACTGAACCCCAAAATTTCTCTATTATAGTACTGAGCATTTGCAAATTTAACACCAAAGATTTTAAGTATGATAGTATTATTCAGTCTGTTATCGTCTATGAATCATGCTGTCTGGTTGGTACATGAAAACGTATGAATCATTCAGTTATCATTGAAGACGATTCACTTCTTGAATCAATTATTTTTAGTTTCAAAAATGACAATGAAGATTGATGATGTTAACCCCGCATTTACTAATTGGTAATGTGACATAAGTAGTGTTACTAGTACGGCCCTGTTTTATAAATTTAGTACTCATTCAAGAATTCGGTACATATTCAATAGAGGGTGGTCATAAAAAAAATAGGGGACTAGAAAAATGTATAAGGTGCTTGAATAATTCTGGTAGCTTCGAGAAAGTTCAAAAGGTAAACAAAAAGCTATAAATAGATGCTTTATAAGCAGGAGAAAGTAGTTGAAAATAAAGCATAATCAAATACACATCGAGATATTGAAAGTAAAATAAGGGAATCGTGAAGTATAAGTTAATAGAAAATAAAAACATTTTGTATAGTAAAATTGTATTGTATTTTTCAATAGAATTAAGATAAATAAAGTTTTTGTTAAAGTGCAAGTAAATATTTTGTTATTCTACGAGTATAGCCTTTACGTTAACCGCTCGGCCAAGGCTATTTATCAGGAAATCAACGTTGTATATAGCAAATAGCAACCTCCCAAAACACACTTTTATAACAGTAGTATATATTGTCTTTAGAGTATTTGATTTTTGTCTTAGGATGCAACTATATATAGATTCAATTTTTTGGAAGATCATGCTAGGTGACAATGACGACAAATCAGCACAATAGATAGTAAGAACATTACAGTTGAGATTAAGCAGATCCTTCCAAAGCGCATTTGTTGAATTATTGAGAGTAGATTTTTGCTGTTAATTTATCTAGTCAATTTATTGGTGATAAATCTCTCGAACAATTTTGACAGTGTCATAACCATAAAGAAATAAGTCTGTAATTAGTGACAAGATACGGGCACATGTCAGGATTACGTATTGGTATGACCTATGACAGTAAATGGTTTTTCAAGATTTTATATATAAGCGTAATTGTTTTGGTATTGTTTATCGACGAAAGATGCGGCTTATTACTACTGTTTTATTATTTATTGATGGATTTTATTAAGGTGTTCAGTGCGAAAGATGTTATAAATTCCATATTGTTTAGTGGTCGTCAATATAATAGGATGGAAAAGTAATTATATTTTTCGATATGTTGCCATGCAATCGATAGAATAGTTCAATAGTTTTAATGATGAAAACTGATTTGATTGTGATGTCATTAGCGCATTAATCTGAGGATTTGATATGTCACCGGAATCGATCGAAGCTCCATTATTATAGTTACTTTTAATATCATTTGTTATTGATATCATTGTACTTTTTGTTGACATTATTTTTTTTTTACAAATTTTATAAGCTGCTAACCTGATGTTACAAAATTTAGTTTGTCAATGTCTCTTTAAGTGCGATCACTAATTTGGTTTTAAATCATGTTATTATAAGACGTATTAAAATCAGACTTTTAATTATATTCTTTTCAGACACTAGTGATACAATGAAGACAACTACGGACATTATTTTAGAATTTAATGATATTTACTTGGGACAGTTTGTAAAAATTAAAATTAAGACTATAGGTATTCTCTCGTTTTCGATGTTCTAATAGAATCCAAATTATAAAATTCCATATGCATTATCAAGGTTGTAGTGTAGCATGTATACGTTAAACGAGAATAGAATTTGATCGAACAGGTGGTCTTTATCAGTCTTGAATTAAGTTTACAGCTGGAAATTGTTAATGTTTTATTTAGCAATGTTTGTTCCTATGGCCTATAGAAAATGTCTATACGCCTGTATAGTTCTATAGTTTTTCAGTCTTATAACAAATTTTCCAAAATATGTTCTATTTTTATGTTAAAATATATATAAATTATTTAGTTAAATATCATACTTAAAACTAAAATATTATCTTATATACGACTGTACGAATATAATTGATTATTCACACCTATATTTAAGTTCATAAATTTAGTCATATAATTATCTCGAAGTTAATTAATTAATTCCTTAATTAATTATGGGTGTACAAATAAATAGATTGATTTGATATAGAAAATATAAATAATATGAAATTATGTACGAAACAATTGCGATGCAGTAGCACTTTCACATTAAATATAAAATCAATAATTTTATTTACAATTTATTTATTTTTTTTTTATAAAAGTGCATTTTACGAGTAGATACTATTTTATACTATGCAATGACATAAATGCACGAGTACGATATATTTGAGTATAAAAATTGCAATTGCAATCGTAAAACTTCAAAAGCTATAGTGCACTTAATTCTATTTCTTTTATATTCGTTATAGGATTATGATTTGTTTTTGTAGCCCATAAAATCTAAGTTTAGACATTTTATGTAAGATTTAAATTTTTTTTCTAAAATGAAATAAAATATTGTTAGGAAACAACATTCAAAGGAATAATGTGTAAATCATATAAAACGGAAGCTTCAGATGATAGATACTATAAAGCAAATTATCAAAAAGCAAAATCTTCTTCAGTGCTTTTCATTTCATTGCAAATAATAACGACTCTCAAAGGCTCAAACATTGATTGTGTATCCTCTTCAGATTTGCAAACTATGATAGAAACTTATTCCAATGAAAATGAAAATTAACGTATGCATCATAGACGAACAAAATTAATGAGCTCTTAGGCTTCTATAAATGTCAGACAAATGCGGCAAACATAATAATGGCGATGGGTTGTGATTGGGCGCCCATAATTAAGAACTAACATCAAATACCATCAACCTATGCAAATGTGTGCTTATAATTTGCATTGAGAAAAATCTCAGATGCTAATACGAGTTTTGGCTTGCAACCATATATAAATATTTATAAATATGTTAAGAGAGATTCGATGGATAATGGTGAAAGGACTATATCCTCTGGTAAATCAAATAGAAGGAGATATGGATCACAGTATTATACTTGTTTTTTTTAGCTGTATTGTGTCTGTAAATCATGGTTGTAAAATGTGTGACAATAGTTTTAGATTTACGCACCAATGGAGCGAGCAGACATCCACTGGTGGACATTTTTTGCAATCAAGTAGTACATCGCCTTTTTAGAGTCAGATGTAAGATATTGTTGTCAAAGGTATTGGTGACGTTAATTGTAATGACAGCCTCGGACTTATAGAGGTAAACATGTTTTTACCGATCATATTAACTAATGGCAGATATTGACAGACAACATCGATAACAGCTAAACGCAAACTTCGGATTAGCGATGCGACGTAAGTTCTAATAATAAAGAGAAGACAAACAAAAATATAAATAACAACGTACATTTTTCTTTGCAAACATTGCACACATATAAATGCTGCAAATTGTAATAATAGTATGTCATATACAATCTTTAAACGATTTGTTGAAATGAGGGTATAACAAATAGAAAGTTTATTGAGTACTTTGAGGAGGTGCTAAATAAGCTCATAATACAACTTACTCTCGAACGACTGTCAATATGGTTTTCAAACCATAGAAGGTACCACTGGAGATATTATGAAATACGTAACCGAAATCTGGAGTAACATTCACGAACCTACTGTCCTTGCATTAGATATATCGAAGGCATTTGATCGGCTATGGCATCGTACATTACTTTCTAAACTCGACTCCTATGATATTTATAACAATTTAAGAGTATGGATGTCTGATTTTTTTAATTTTTTTGAAGAAGTACTCAATCCAAGTCAAACTGAATGGTGTAACTTCCGAACTTTTCCCCATTAGATGCGGATGTGCCCCACGGCCTCTGTTATGTCTTCTAATCTTTTTCAGGATGCTGATCACAGCACTCTGTATCACTCGTATTTCTTTGATAAGAGACCATCATGGGCCTCAATTAATTATTGTCGCAAATGAATATGCTTAAAATACACTTAATAACGACTTAGAAAGTATCCAAGAATGGGGGACAACGATAATCTTATGGTATTTAATGCTTCAAAAAACACAGTCATGTTTGCTCTCGCATAGCTAGATGTCCCAAATTCTGTTATTTATTTTGCTGGTAATTCGATTTCTAGTTCTTTTGGCTTTGTTACACTTGGAACGCGCGTCGTCAATGCTAAACTATTTTGGAATTATAATATACTAGATATGGCAAAGATGGCTGCTAGGCGGCTTAGTTTCCTATGTTCTTGCAGAAATTACTTTAATCCAAAAAAAAACATTGCTATGATATACAAATCGCATATGAGGTTTCTTTGGGGAGTACAATTCCCATTTACGGGCTGGTGTTCATGCGAAAACCCTTCATTTTCACGCCAGAATTTAGGGGCGAGCTTTTTAGGTTTTTGGTGATATTCAATTTACTAACCAAATAGATTTTCAGCATAGACGCAATGTGAGATAATTCAATGGTGATTGTTCAGCTGAAATTGCAAATATTATGCCCTCTCTTCGGGAATTTCCTTTAAACACTAGACTGACATTCAGTCATTACACTAGCGTCATATTTATAGGGTTCATTTATATCGCGCACGTCTCGTCTGTAGAATCTTCTTTCTCAAATAGTGTTTCCTAAACTTTATTGCCCCCAGATATTTAAAACAAGCATTCACGGTCATTTTCGTAATTTTTACCCATAATGAGATAATTTCTTGTAATCGATGTTAAAGAATAAGTTGTGAACGAACTGCAACAATTAATTAGGGAACGTGATAAACGTTTATTGATTAGTATTTATTTAATAGTTACAGTTAAATTTATTAATTTTCTCTATTTGTAGGTATACATTTTTTTTTTTTTTTGTATTTAATGTGTCTAGTCACCCTAAACCGATAATATTTTAATATATTTACAATGTAAATAGTTTTCATATTTTTAGACGTTATTTATCCATTTTATGGGTTTAGTGAATATTTTCATTTTTCTTTTATTTTTACTATTTAAATAATTTAAATTTAGTATTTCTATACAGCCAATGTAGCGTACGAAATAAACAAGCAGATTTAAAAAAATAAAATAAAAATTTTAAAAAAATATATGAATAAATGAATAGTTTCTTACCAGACAATTCCTTGTGCTCCTGAACCAATTGGTTTTAAATTTTGATATCTCTTAAGAATAGTAAATTTGGTGTCACCCACCTCAACGGTGTATAGAGCGTGACGAGAGCTCATGATTATGCCGCAAAGCGAGCTGTCTTAACAGTTAAATGGTTTATAGTCTGAAATAAAGAAATAAAATTAGTATTTAAATTATAGATTCAGTCATATAGAAAATACTCATATGTATGATAATATTCATCACAAAGGTTAATGGTTGACGACCACCATTGTGACAATCGATTTCCAGAAAATGATATGTAGTAGTTCTTTATATTGGTGATGAATAGAGTGGCCGATTAACATATGATATTATAGCTGGTGTTTGTTGATATTTTATCAACAATTTCGGTATTCATTAGAAAATTGTCAGAAAAACTTTATGATAGAGACATTAAGATTTATGCAATTATAATTTCATAACTTTAAACTTCATTTGACAGTGAGTTTCTATTCCAATAGCACATACTAAGTATATAGTTATTATAATAATTATTGATATCAAAATAGCATATTCGAGTAGATAGATGCACGTAATCTTATATTATTATTTACAACATAATTTCCAAACAATATTATTCATTTATGACTAATGAAGTGGGTTCAAATTGATTTCCAAATTGATGATTGTGACATGATTGATAGTCTTTCATTTATGACTTTAAATATAATTGACATATGATTTCTGTTTAATCTCAAATTTGTAACATACTTATAAATGTATCCAAAATTCTAATGGTCGAGGGTATAATAACACCCTCGACACATAGTAAAGGGGACACGGTTAGTTGGTTTATAAAAAATAATTATGGATATATTCAAATTGCCTTTATTGACATTAATTATAAGTATTAGTATAATTTATTTAAGACCGCATTAGAAACTTTTATAAACAAATTCTTTTTAGACATAATCCATCATCATAAATATTACACCAATGACCTGAAACTTTATATGGAAAATATGCCCTCCAACAGCTTCTAAGCAATTTAATTGTAGACCTGAAGTAATCAATAGACAAAGACAATATATTAAAGCATAACTAAACTTCAAGATATTCTGAAAAATAATTACTCTAAAATAAAATTAAAAATATGTTTAAAATATGACAAAATTATGCTAAAAAATTTCACTTTCACAAATCTCATCATAGAGACTTGATACTGAAATTATTGTAATTAAATGACATATATAATTTACATTTATTCCCGTGAAAATTCCTGTACGAATACATACTCAAGGATGTTTTCGTTTATGAAATTTTCCAGGAATAAATGTATAATCCAAGTAATTTAATTGCATTAATTTCAGTATAAAGTTTGTGCTGAGATTTGTTCAAATGGCATTTTTGTTATAATTTTCTCATATTTTGCATTATTTTTAATTTCATTTTAGAGCAACTATCTGAAAATTCAGAGATGATCTAATATGTTATCTATAAGCATAAATTATACATATTGAAAGCTTGAGGCTCACAAAGCAAACGTTTAATGCTGTACGAATGCATGTACCCCTAACAAAGGTTCAATTCATTCATTGATGTAAATTTTTAATTTAAATATCCTGTTTAAGGTGTGATGAATTTTAACGCTTTCGCTAATCATTTAAAACGTTATTTACGCAATTGTAGATGGATACTTCAAAACAGACATAGAATTAAACACAAACAATAAATTGGTCATTTTCTAAAATTTCTTCAGATTTCACTTCCTTACCATTATCGCAATACAATATTTGGTAAGCATATTAGACCGATAAACATATTTAAGACTGATTCAAGTGAGTGTTTGAATATAATTGTATAAAACTAAAGAACTCACATTGGTAATGATTGGACAAGGAATTAGTTTTGTAAAAAATAAAAAAAAAGTACATAAAGACATTTTACTAAAAAAAATTATAATATTGAAATATGTCTCTTACCATAATGCAATAGATTCCATTATTTCAAAAAAAAATCCAGTTTAATTAGCTGTAATAAAAAAAAAATAATAATAATAATTGTAGAAACTTAAAAATATAAATAAAATAATTAATTATTCGGAAGAGAAATGATCCAACGATATATGGGCTGAGAATGGATCTCAGTTTTTAAAAGAAATCATGTAATTTGAATTAATCTAAAAGAAAATTTGACAGTTAAATTAGAAACTAAAAAAGTGATTTAATGTGAATTCGAAGATTATCGTGATAATAATTTCGATATAAAACTAATGTCTAATAATGAATTTGGAACATTTCTGACAATTCATAAAAGTATCGACCAATTTGTCATACATGAATTCTGAAATTCGAGTTGCAATTATCATAATTTTGAATAACTTTCTGAAGTCGATAAAAGCACGATTCTCGGCACGTTTCTGTTATAGAAATCATTATTCTTTGTACATACTACCGATATTAGATTAGCGGATCAGATTTAATTGAGATGATTATATTTGCAAGAGAGTAGACATTGTATATGTTATTTGTCGACTTTAAGCAGACATTCGATAGTGTATTGATCGTTTTATGAATTGAACAATAATATAGAAACAAACAGATGAACATAATTAACGGTCTATATCGTGGAAAGCTTGGTGATATTATTGAATTTCACTGGGATAAAACATGGATGTATTTCTTGTTTTTTGCTCTAACTGACAACCGAACCTTAGACATCATTTAATATCTAGTCCTACAATACGCAACTTCCTTTGATAATGCCTATCAGACAACACAGTTTATAATATTTAATATATATTTGTTGCAGACACTCCTTGATAAATTGTCTGCTACATGGATTTATTATTTGTATGGAATATAAATATTCTATACGAATGGTAAGGTCCGTTATTTGTACAGAATTTAACATTCTGTACAAATGATAGACTTAACTGGTTCAGTTTACTATTTGTATGGAATTCAATAGTTCTATACAATTAATAAATTCATAGAATGTAAAATTAAATTTATTTTTATTTATTTAGTTTTAAGGTTTTTTTAATTTTAGTCAAAATTGTTAGTCATAAGAGAAATGTCACAATTGTAACACTTAAAATAAATCATTTACAATTAAATCGATTCTATTAAATAAAAATCCTTATCTTATTAACCTTCCTAACGTCCCTTCGTAATATGTTTATATAATATTTGGTAATATGCTCGATTCGGCTAATAAATACTAATAGACAACAATATCAAGTGTCAGGATGGAGTGGTAATGAATTTAGTTTTCTCTAAACGAAGCTGCTACTTCCGCTTATGACACTTCTAAATGGCTTAACGATCCATCTCTACATTGCTGACTTTTATATATCACCAGTCGGTGATATTGTAAAATACGCAATGGATTGAATCCAAACGGTAATAGAAGACACGGTATTCTTTGAATAAAGTGGCGATGAATCGTCAATAAAGACGGAATGAATGTGCTATACACATATTGTGGAGCATGGTGGATTGTCGTGTATTAAACTGTTGAGATGATGATGAAAAAAGTTTACTAAATAGTGGTCTTCATTATAGTTTTTATTTATTATTATAAATAAGGTAGTCAGCAGCTCGCATTAAAAACTAATAATATAAATTAACTATTTAACATTTTCATCTACTTGTAGAATCAAAAATAATTTAACGTTTCACCCGTACCCAAAAGATAAACTTAAGTGTATATTCGCTATTAATTATCTGAGAATGTCATTAAAATTTAAATGAAAAAAAAAAATAAATACGAAATATAATTAAATTAAAAATCCTTATGTAGACACTTTATAATTTCTATATAAGAGAAATATTATAGATCAAGTGTTGTTGCTTCAATGTTGTATACACTTAAATATGAGGAAGGTGATGGTGATTGTATAATTATGATGATGGTGATGATGAAGACGATAAGGCAACCAGCTTTATAGAGAACAATAAAAAATAAATAAATCTCTCACCATAATATAAAATTCATCTTAATTTTAACATTTTCCTCCTATGTATAAGATTTATATTTATCCTTAAGCATTTAAATCTGATTATTTTGAAAATTGTAAATTAAATTTATCTTCACTAGCCCAGCTATGGTGACTTTAAGAGTTAACCATTAAAAATGCTGTATAGTTTAAGAACTGCAGCAGCAGCGACATTGTTAACAATTCAAAGTAACGAACCCTTGACAATGATTTCAATATAAGCATCTTTTATATATACTCGAAATGAATGACCTAACAAGCCAACCGGGTGGTGACATACATTTTGTCTTATCACTAGACTTGAAAACTGGCCAATAATAGGTATCTGGTAATAGGATAATTCGATCACGCGTCTATGAAAGGGACAGTTGTCAGGTGTCAAGAATATTGGGCAACACAATCAATAATATTTATAATTTCGAAACCTAATCGTGAAACATTTAGCTTCTTCAGTGACATAATTATTATAAGTGTGTGATACAAATTGATTTGAAAATAATTATCTCGTATGTCAACGAACCAGTTGATAACAGTCGCACGAAATCAGTATCTTTCATTGAATAGAAATTTGAGTACAAGTTTTTATCAATTAGACGCATATTATGAATCTTTTAGTCAGATACAATAGCTAATAGGAATTTGAGAAGTTCATGGTATCAAGATGCGTTCTGTCTATGATATTTAATCCTGGAGAATGGTCATTAAACAGACTGTGATATCAGTAACAAATTTTTGAGTTAATTAAAATTATAGCCGGCATTAGTTAGCAAATCATGAACAATAGCGATTTTTTATTGATGCCGTATATGTTCGCGTGAATAGTAACGGTTGATACGATGATGATGACGAAACTGAGTTCAAGTGCATGGGTAATTCACTAAAAGGATCGTGTGATATATCAAATTCAAATAATATTAGGGAAATATACCGTTTGACTTACCGTTAAATTCAATTTGGAGATGGTTTGGTGATCTCAAATGAGATTCAGCAAATGAACAGATGGACTGCGTACTTTCGTGAACTACTGAATAGGCCTGCGGTTCAGTTTGCTCAGAACCCGGTGGACCGAAGACAGGCTACAAGACTATTGAACATTCTGCTTCTAGTCATGGTGAAATATTACCAGAAATGTTGATTGTCAGATGATATGTTAATCTTATGAAAAGACGAGTTGTTAATTAAGTTGCCGAAAAAGGGTAATTTGAGTATTTGCGAGAACTGGTATGGCCTTCCTTACCTTGCTGAATACGCGATTCAAAGTTATAGTTATTATCGTGCACGACAAGATCAGTTCAGTTTTGCCATCGGGTGGGTATTTGACAGAAAACAGGTAGGTTTCTGATTTTGTACATACCATATCAATACATTACGGATTATTGTTTAGCAGTCAATTGAATGGCAAACGTCATTTTATATGTTATTTGTCGCCTTAAAGCATTTTAAAATTTTACATTGTATAAAGTACCGTAACGAAACGATTCAAACAAAATAACGTAAAATAACTTAACGTAACGATTTTGCGAATCGTTACGGTATGTGATTTGTTATTATAACGTTATTTTAGTTTTTTGAATCTGGTGATTTTTATATCGCATTTCTAAGCAGTTTATTTGACTTTAAATGATTTACATTTTTCTTTGTATTATTTTATATTTTTTATGGGAAATAACATTTGACGTAACGATTCAACACATTTTGAAACGTTACAAAATAACTTTGCGCGATTGGAAACGTTATGCCGTCCTTGATTTAAAGCAGGCATTAAATAGTATTGATCGTAGTATGATGTGGACAATTCTAGAAAGTTAACGAATATAGTTTAAACTGATGAATATGATTTGCGGTCTATATCGTGAATCGCAATGTAGAGGTGATATTTTTTATGTACATTTGGCTGTTAAATAGGGATGTATATCTATGTCACCACTATTGTTCCTGGATGTTATCAAATGGGGTCAACCGGTCGACTTGAAGATCTTGACGTCGCTGGCGACATTTGCCGAGTCCAACATGAGAGTGAAATTTGAACGACTTGTGAAAGACAGCTCATCTAAATATCAATATTTCAAAGACAAAACTAATGACGATTTGTACATTGAGAAGATGTGCAGTCAGCGGCGAAGTAATAGATGAATTAGAGAACTTCCAATGTTTGGGAAGTTTTTTTTTACAATCGATTGTGGTTCAGATATACAAAATGCTCAGCAAATGTTTTTTTATGCTGAATAGAGTGTGGCGGTCAAACAATCTAAAGTTACACAATTTTAAAACAAATTGTTCATCGGTATTATATTGTATCATATGGCTGCGAAACTGTGAAGGTGATAAATAACATCGTGTCACAAATTCAAGTTTTCTTCTATAGATGCATCAGGAGCATATTAAAATTTTTTTTTGGCAAATACAACATCAAATGAGAATTTATGGAGACTGGCAGATCTGGAGACGATGAACAAAATTGTCAAGTAGAATTGGTTCAACCATACACTGAGACGATCGTTCAATGATATTGCAAAATACGCACTTGACTAGAAGGAGTAAAGGTCGAGATGATGATATGTATATAT
>JANSTX010000754.1:0-23220 GCA_027564355.1 Penthetria funebris
AATATTGCAAGAAAAAAACACCCTGGTGGCACACGGCCAATAGGTAGGCCTCCGAAGAGATGGCGAGAGAGTTGGACTGAAAATAAAATGTCCTAGAAAAACACGGGTCCATGACCTAACGAAAGAAGAAGAAGAAGAAGAGAATAAAATTAAATTGGAAAACAAAATTAATAATATAATATGCATGTAACATCAAATGTGAATTATAATAAATAAAATTGAAGTTTACCAACTGGAAAATATATAATCAATTATAATTATTCTGGTTATGCATTTGAAACTTTTGCAGTAGAGTGTTCAGTAGTTTGCTGGGGTGAGATGTTTTTCAACCAATTAACATTGTCACCACAGGTTCCATATATGTATATATATAAAAATATTTTGTAAAACCAATGAAAACATTTAAATCATAATTTTAAACTGCTTCTAATTGTGATCTAATGATAACTCGTATGTAGCTTTCATCTTTACATACAAAATGATTATTGAATAATTAAAAGACTAGAAAAATTATTTCAATACATTTTCGTCCTTGTATTAAACCTTATAACTTTCACTGAGGTCGCTACATACAGTCGATCTTCAATTCAACAAAATACATTTATTATGAGTATCTTTTAGTAAATTAGCACTGTTTTATATGTAGTCGGAGTATCATCATTTTTAAAGTATTCGTTTATTAATTTTGAGTTGTACATATTAAGTTGTTTGAACGGACAGCTCAAGTCTCAAACTATACAACATTTTCAGATTACACACATACACAATATGCAAGGAATGCAGGTGTGGTTTTACAAATTTGTTCTTTTAACATAACTCAGTTTATGGTTCTCAAGAAGGAAGAAATTGAGATAGAAATTGTATTTCTGTAATATTCGAATAACTTCACTACACTTACTCAATCAAAAGATTAAAAAAATATGTTTATGGATCCTAGCTGGTGCTGATGGAAAATGCGGTGTGTCACAGCAAAAAAAAAAAATATTGATATTCAGTATCACAAATTCAATAACTTTTATAATATACAAATCAATAACTGTATATATAATCCAATGAATATGAATAAAATTCGATTATTTTATGCAATACACAATTTATATTTCACAATTCAATTAATTTAAATAAACAGTAAACAAACGTTTTTTAATGCAACACAACTTGATAATTAGACAATTTGACACAAAAATTAGACGATGGTACTAGAATTAATAGTAAAACCGATGTTATACAGAATGGGCTATGATATAAAAAATTTATGTCGTTAAATTAAAAAAAAAAAAAAATTATAAATTTCAAAATTTTACCGCCTCTTAAATGCTATTTATGGCGAATTAATACTACTTTCGCAGTATAACAGACGTACTCCTTTCGCTGTGGTGCGCAGATGACCTAAATTAACTAATTTATATGTTTGAAATTTTCATACTTGCGCAAAAACGACATTAGTTTCACAACATGGAAATGTTTGTTGGGAAACACATGTCAAATGTCTATGTACTAGATTTCTGATTTTGACAGTTTAGGCGTATGGCGTTTTAATGTGTTTTCAATTTGTTTGAATTTGTAATATTTTTTTTTTAATTATATAAACATTTTATAATTGCAATTACGTGTGGGGTATTTTGACTATTGCTAAAAATTATTGAGAAACATTTTCTTTTAATCAATTTAAAAAATATTTATATTTTATAAAATTGAAGAAATATGACAAGAATTAAAGATAATGCAATTGGATTGAACTTAATCTATGTAGGATTACTAAAACTATTATAATGTGTTTAAACTCTAATTTTTTCTTTATTAACGCCTTGGCTTCTAAAATGGTTCAGAAGTTAATTGGATTCAAGTATTCCAGTGAGTACTAATGAAATATGAACTGTGAACTTGATTATGTAAATTGATTGTGTCAATTTGTTGTGTCGATGTCAGTTGAAATGTTCAACGATAGGAACCAAACGCATCATTTAGCACATTTTGTTACTGCACTTGCTGGTTCTACTTAACGCCATGATCGATCAAAAACGAGCAGATATCAACCATTTATAGTTACAACAGACACAGACTAAATAACCACAGAAGCAGTCGCTGTATTTACAGAAACATTTTATTAATACGTTATTCACACAAACATTTTATTAACACGTAAACGCTACAGCTCACGATGAACAGTTAATAAATTTTGTGGTTGCGATACCGGTGACACTATAATAAATATAGGTTATATAACCTATAGTTCCAGTCAATCATTGCATTCGTCATGTATGTGCACTGATCTTATTATTTAATTATCAATATGTTTTTATGTACAAGTATGTTATATTAATCTAATGACATTCGATTAAGTAGTGCTATCAAATTAGTATGAAACCAAGAATATAGTAAGAAGTTATCGTTAAACTGATTCAGAATAGTTTATTTTCAACAGCTTTATCAAATCACTGACTATCACATAGGTTCACTTCAACTTTCAGATAAATTATAGTATATTGAATTTAGGAGCATTTCTGATAAATATGTCAATATTATTACGTATCACACTCTTATGAATCGTTAAAACTAATTTGCGATAATTTTTGTGTAACGAATGTAACTTTTTTGCATCTGTATATAGAAATGTAGCTAGAGATCTAGTCTGGCTTGCCATAAGACCAAACTCTTTGATGCATATTAACAATTATTGGCACATACTTGTATGATAGCATTTTCTATTAAATGAATTATATTTGAATCTATACTCGTGATTTAGCCTTGTAATCAGGTGCTGGTAGCTTTTCAAAGAGACTCTGATGATTATATATGATGACTCTTTTGATAGCATTATGTATTAAATTAAATTATATTTTAATCTATAGTCGTTTTCTCTCGCCTAGCTTCAATAAAAGTAAGATTTTACATTCCTTCTCTTCACTTAACATTTATCGCTGGTACTACCCTATTTAATAACAGTTCTATATTCACATCGTCATAGTATTTTATTCTGTAATTATGTCATAAGGAGGCTTCGACTGGATTTAATTTTAGGATTGCCAACTCACAAATAACTTATATTGCACAAAATTAGATTAAACAAATTTACTACTTTGAAAATATTGTATATAATTAATTTGATCGAGTCACATAAAAGAAATATTATAAAAATTGCAAATAACTAACTTATAATATATATATATATATATATATGATTTATAAGAAAATTACTATCGTATCGTAATATCGTATGCATATTGTATTATTGTCGATTGATAACTGTATTAGTGAATTTAATTGCACAAGAACCTAATCCCATATTTGTTGCCAAATTGGTGAAATTTTCCAATGTTGCGACTTCATCATTTCGTCTATCGAATGGGAAACCCATTGCTCGTCTATCAGGATACAATCGGTCTCTTAATCCACAAAATGATGCAGAATCATTACAACCAACAGATCTATAATTCAATAGAAATTTTAAAATACATTATAATTCAATTTATCATCATCATTATCATCAACAAATTTATCATTATTCATCATCTGAAACATGTAATTGATCGAATAACATTTCAATAATTTGGTAGAGTATTAAACCCGTAGCAACCTGATTTGTTGCTGATATATATGTTTGTTCACCTAATCCACAAATAATGACTCTAATACTTATATTTTTAGAATCGATCACACGTCATTAATCTGACATATACTGTGATCGTGTTTCCAGGTGGTAACACGATATAGAACATATAGGTACAGTAACTTCAAGATGTTATAGTCGATCATATTCCATTCACCATCAATTCAAATTATACAAAACTTATAAAGTAATTATTAAATAAATTAAGCTTACTGATCAACATTTTGATTTACAGTATCATCTTCATAATTGGAAATCATTACAAATATATCATATTCAGTTCCTTCGGGTGTACCTTTTGGTATTAATAAATGTTGAGGCCATCCACAACCACAAAATCTGAATGCTGCTAATTCTTCTCGATTTCTTGATTGTGCTTGACTGCCAATATTACGGAATGATCGATTATATGGTATTGTTACAGTTGATTCATCAGAACGACGTATAATGCGATTTTCACCAGGATTTACTGTAACATTACATGAATATATTATAATATTTATATAATTTTTTTTAAAAATTCTAAAATATCTGAAAGGACTAAAAAGAAAAAAATACTTACAAATTACATTAAATTTATCCATTTCAATCATTAAAGTACGCTGTTCTCTAAAACGTAATGGTGTTCCACGTTCATCAGTTTTTGGTCCAAAGAAAATGCGACAAGTTCCACGACGTTGAGCACCACTATGCCATTTATACATACATTAATAAAGTTTTCAATTATTAAGTAAAATTAAAACCCACCCATTATTTGAGACATTAATTATATAATTAAATGGTGCATGTTGTAAATGTGTAAATTGTGCATAAATATTACCATCTGGTCCAAAATCTAATCCGGCTGCTAAATCAACATCAGATCGTTGCCAATATGTAAGTAATACACCTGGTGTTGGATTTTTACCCTGTGTTATTTGTACATCAATACTTTGTACATTAATACCATCGAAATTAAGTTGATTTATTGGATATTCGGATAATCTATTTTTGAATTTTAAACAAATCCCATCGATAAATGCATGCCATCTATAAAAAATTGGATCACGCATTGCTGTTGCAACGTCACCCATAACACCATATTCTTCCAAATAACGATATTCTGGATCATGAGAATACGATATTACACCATGTCCGAGATTATGTAAATTTCCATAAAGTTGACGATTTGGTGATAATGCACTTGATTCCAAAATATTACCCAATAAA
Source organism: Penthetria funebris (assembly GCA_027564355.1). NCBI lineage: Eukaryota > Metazoa > Arthropoda > Insecta > Diptera > Pleciidae > Penthetria > Penthetria funebris. The sequence continues at coordinate 4,820 of JANSTX010000754.1, forward strand.
TCAATACCTTTAATTTCATCTAATGGTATTTGAGTACCACTGGCCTGCAAACATAAAAAAATAAAAGAAAATTTTTTAATTTGCATTATTGCGAAAAAGAAAGCAATTATAAAATTCAATACGAACATCAACAATATAACCTTGATCAATGGCTGTATGGATACGATCTCTCCATCTTTCCAAATCTGATAATTCTACAAGAGTACTGTCTTCAATACGATTAATATCTTTAAGATATGAATTCGCTTCACGTGCTGGATATGCACGATTGTTAGCACTACGAACAATTTTTGGAAAATATGCTTCTGGTATTGGTTCACGTAAATTATTCAATGGTTTAACTTTTCCCAAACGATTACATAAACGTTCAATATTATAACGTGCAATGATCTACATTTTTTTTATTATAAGTTAGAATGGTTAGAATGTTAAACTTTTATTTAAATTATAATTAAAAAAAAAAAAACATATTTTTTTTATATTTACTTGATTATGCATATAATAGAAAAGTTCACCACGTCTATCTTTATTTACAATTCGTTCGTCACCTTCACCAGGATAAACTAAATGCCAATGCCAATGATGCATATTAACGCCAATATCTTCACGAAAATATGCCAAACGTTGCTCCTCTTCACGATCTGATGCCGTAAAATTTAATGGTATATCAATATTCATACGATCTGGTGCCGGTACTAATGTTGCCTCTTCTCTTGCCTTTGGAAATACAGACGAATCCATAAATTGATCCGGAAACGTTTGTACAATTGATGGTAATGTTAAATTTTTTGTATCATCACGATGTTGTGTAGCAACAGCTAATGCATATTGAAAAAGATACAAATTTACACGATCCTTAACATATGCAGCCGTTGACATAAATGATGCAGCATCCGGTGTATCCATAAATATTTTAATTAATTTACCGGCAATTTCTTTGTGTTTTTGATTAAACAATGAAAATGCACCTTTACGACGAATTGACGATGTAAATGAAAGATCCGGTTGATTTACGGGACGTAATGTTATCTGCAAATTAAATATGTGTATTTAAAATATCAGTAAAACAAATTTTTAATAGTTAAAATATTAGAACCATATGTATATTTGAACTCATGACGGCGTTTGGAACGGAAATTTAAATATTAAGTTAAAGGAAAGCATATAGTAAGGACTCTATACACGGATGAAAAACTTTTGCAAAGATCGGTTCTGAAAATGACATCGTATCACACATACAAAGGACGCGGTAGGTGTTTCACATAATTTTAAATTGCGTATATTTAAATCAAATTGTTTATCTATTCACTTATTGTATTATTATTACTAATATGTTTAAAACTTATTAATTTTCACCATCTTAAGCTGTACACCACATGGGAGCATAGGGCGGCCGTACGATGTCACTCTGTACATTTTTAATATTCATGTTGCGATGTTACATGAATCCAAATAAAATTGAAATTTATCAACTGGAAATATATAGAATCAATTATAATTATCCGGTTATTCATTTGAATATTTCAGTAGAGATGCTCCTCATCTATATATTATTGGCGAGAAATTTTTTCAACTACACTTTGCTGCCACTTGACATTCGTCGCCTAATAGTGCATACTTATATTTAAACAATAACATACCGTCTTATCAACATCTTCACCAAATCTGCTTTGAAGCTCTTGACCAATAGGCTTATACCTATCCGTATAGTATTCATGTGGGAAATCCAAAACAACTTTATTTCTCTTTGTAAAAGCTGGTTCGCCTGGACGACTAAATAAAAACAATAAATCATCGGCGTCTTCCATGTTTCAGATTTTATATGGTAATATTTAATAAACACAGAGAACACTTCTAACTAACAACTGAATCTTAGAAACTGATGATTTAAATTATTTTGTAACTTCTTTATATAGTCAATTTTGAAACCACATTTTCAAATTTAATCGTAACCACAGAACTGATATTACTTTTGACAATTTTTGATTAGGAAAAATAAAGGAATCTCGTTGATAAAACAAATTTATCGTAATATTTGGTTTTTATAAAAATATATTTGATTTATAAATAAATCTTGTAAAATTAATGATAATTGAAAATTTATAATAGATACGAGTATGTATGACGATATACTCGACATGGAAAATTTTAATTTTTAATATAATTTACATAACATTTTTGAAACTTATGATAACTTTAATCGGTAGTTAAGAACTCACATTTTTGAACATTGGAATAATGCTTGAACCGACGAAACTGGGACAGGTAACATAAGAACTCATCGTTTGATGACAAGGAAGCTTTTTATAGTTCACATTACCTTGTTGAGATCAAATATTGTCACATACATGGGTGACACTTAATGCAAAGGTTGAGTAAAACAACATGGGCTGGTAGTCTGTTATAGATACAGACGGAGTAGGTGATATGAATAATAATGAAGAACTTTTTAGCGGAAATGTGCAGTAATCATAACTTTGTAATTTGTGGTAATATAGAAAATACACAAAGAAACTTAGATTTCACCGGATATACGTACCAGAATTCAAATAGATCACATAATTATAGGTGTTTTTAATGACCACTACTTGATTATTGGGCAGATGAAATTAGAACTGCTGAAGATGTAAGACAATGATTCGCAGGAGATTTGGCTAATCAATTAATATGTGACGGCGCTCGACGACACTGGAACAAAGTTGCCAGCGCATTGAGACAGTCGATAAGAACACGTTTTTGATTCCATTAGTTATAAAACAAAGGAATAAATTAGTAATGATGCTTGGAATATAACATTGAGGGGGAAAAACATTAAGAGTGCGATTAACAACAGCATTAAGATGGACCAACAGTATCTGTAGCCACAATAGAGTCAAGTAGACAACGGGGTTGCTAAAAGCACACGAATAAAAAAGGGTAGGCAAATTAAGTTTTCGTCAAATGCCCATCAGACGCATGCTAAACATTTTCTTGTCAAATATAATATCAAACGAAAATTTGTGGAGCCTGCAGATTTGGAAGCGATAAACAGAATTGTCAACTGAAGAAAATGGAATTGGCTTAGTCATCCACTGAGGTCGGCGATATTGCAAAATATGCACTTAACTAAAGGCATAGTGTTGCGACTGCAATTAAAACATTTAGATTTATAGTTAATAATTTGGAATTCAATTTAACTATGCAAACCAACGTGAAAATGGTAATGTTTTATCTTATACCAATTGTCATTTCAATATTCTCCACTTAACAACTTTCTATTGTTTTCAAACATATGAATAATTTGCACGTAGACTAGAATTGTAAATCAAATTATGAAAAGAATCAGAAACGGGAGAGATTGATAGACAATATTTTTAATGTAATATGTTAAGAAAATCAATCAGCATCCAGATTTCAGTTATAATTTATTAATTAAAACAACGATCGATTTTTGTGGTTTAAGATGTTTTCTGTAATTTGGATGTATATTCTCAATGTTTACCAAAGATGCAAAGATAATTCTAGAATATGAGCAATTCTACTCTAATTGTTGACATTAACTCGTAATTTAGTAATCAATGATCTTCAGTTTTAACTTGAAAATGTCTTGGAAAAGACGGAATAGATTAGTGAGATTCGTTAAGTATGTACTTATCTGACACTATATTCTAACCGAATGGAAAAATGGTGGTTGATAATCAAATTGCCAAAAAATGGTAAATTGAGACTGTGTGAGAAATGGCACACCACCTTTTACATAAATAAAATAAACAAAGTTATTGCTATTATTGTGCATAATATAGGATTGATTCTATTTTAGAATGAGCGAGTAATATATTTGACTCTCATCACCGATCGATAACATAATTTATGTGATCGAATAGAAAGTGATCGATATGTACCATGTAATGTAAAGCACGTAATGATGAATGATCGATTGTAAACACTTGTTTAACAGTCTTTTATCGTGTATATGTTGTGAATAATACTGGTTAATAATGGTCGACCTACTCAATTTGTTATGCTATAATGTGGAGAAATGGTTGTAGCAAAGGTGATCAATATATGACTACGAGAGTACTTTCAATATCAAAATCTTTTTAATTAATATGAAATTGGGATTGGACAGGTCAAACCCTATATGGTAATAGAAAACTTGCATAGCGGAAAAATGTATCTGTTATGTATATCAGAATTTTTATTTTGTTCTTTATAGTTGTTTGTGTTGTACGACATCTTATTCCGTTAATACAATGTATGCCTTAAGGTTCTTTTCCAATATATAGGTCTAGAAACTGTGCACACTTGAGATTATTTATGGTTGTAAAGAAAATTGGTATTTTTGAAAAGAATCTTAGGATTCTTAGTCCATCTTCACCATTAAGTGGTGCGCCTTCAGTTGACTACTGATTCTAAATTTGTATGTGGTTGTTCACATAATAATTAACTCAATTTTGAATATGCAAATATATTTATTTATTAAAAATTTTTATTAAAGTATACAATAAGTAATAAAAAAAGAGATTAAAAGCCAAATATATTTTTAACTTATCTATGTGTATTTAGTATTAGTTTTTAGATTATTTAAGTAAATTACTAAATATTCGTTTCTTCAGTTTTATAGCCACTAGTTAATTGTAATGAAAATTAAAAAGTTCGACTAAATATGTAATTATTCAATGCATCCTTTTTTGTCCATCTCTGGTACGTATACCAATGTCAAGCATCTAATGCATAACACTACTGATTTCTCAGGTGTAGGAGCCCAACAATTATAATTGAATATTACGATTGGTAAATCCCAACTATAATTATTTGGACTAACATTTGATGTTAAATGTATATATACCATAAGATGTACTGGTCGTGATCACATGAATTTAAACTTAAAACACAAAATGGACATATAAATTTTTAATTGAAAAAAAAAAAGTATCTGCAGAATATATTCAGCTTTTCCATAAACCATAAAAATCAAAATCAAATATTTGGACCATGCAAAATAAATAAATAAAATGCCATTATTTGGATCGATTAATGATTTGATTAGTGAAAACAATTTTACACGTTGCACTGGCCATATTATTGGTTCTATCAACAAAATTTGCTAATGTTACCGCTTCATCACATTTCCTATCAAATGGAAAGCCCATAGCACGTTTATCTGGATACAATTGATCTTGAAGACCACAGAATGAAGATGCGTCATCACATTTTGGTTCCTCACTGCATTGGTAAATGAAAAAAATAAATGCCAAACGCAATTATAATTTATCAATAGGTGTATCAATATTTAATATAAACAAAAAAAATAAAAAACTTACGGATCATCTTCATCAAGATCAACAGCATCATCATTATAATTGGATATCATCACGAATAAGTCCATTTCCACACCTTCTGGTACACCTTTTGGAATTAACATATGTTGTGGCCATCCACAACCACAGAATTGCGATTCCTGAACTTCTGCAGCAGTTTGAGGTTTTTTAGACTTACTACCGATATTTTGGAATGATCTCTCATATGGAATTGTTACAGTTGATTCGTCTGAACGACGAATAATTTTATTTTGTCCAGGATTTACTACATTGTATATTAATACATAACAATTAAATTTCAATTATATGAGTGAAAAGAAAAAAATGTTCATACAAAATACGTTAAATCTATCCAATTCAATCATCAATAATCGTTGTTCGCTAAATCGTAATGCTGTACCTCTTTCATCAGTTTTTGGTCCAAGGAATAGTCGACATGTGCCACGTCTTTGAACACCACTAAAATTAATACAAATAGAAATTGAATTTTCTAGAAACACTATTTTAATTAACTAACTACAATTTGTTGTCATACTATTAATATCAATTATACCTATCATTTGTAACGGCAATCTCATAATTAAAAGATGCATGTTGTAAATGTTGAAATTCTGCATAAATACTACCATCTGGTCCAAAATCTAATCCAGACGATAAATCAACATCTGAACGTTGCCAATATGTTAATAATAGATTTGGTGCCGGATTTGTTCCTTGTGTATTTTGAACACCAACACTATCAATTTTGATACCCTCATAATCAAGTTGATCTAATTTATATTCCGGTAATGTTTTTTTAAATTTTAAGAAAATATTATCAACAAATGAATGCCATCTATAAAATATTGGATCACGCATTGCTGTTGCAACGTCACCCATGACACTATATTCTTCTAAGAAACGTGCATCAGGATCATGAGAAAAACAAATTATACCATGTCCGAGATTATGTAAATCTCCATAAAGTTGACGATTTGGTGATATTGAACTTGCCTCAACAATATTTCCTAAGATGTCAATACCTTTTACTTCATCTAACGGTATTTGCACACCTTTTGTCTATAATCATATTATATTTTTTTTAATTAATAATTAAACATTTATAATCTAATATGTTAAATAAATACAAACATCAACACAATATCCTTGATCAATAGCTTGATGAATTCGATCAGTCCACCTTTCTAAATCGGCAATTTCAACAATTGTACCATCTTCAATTCGATTGACATCTTTTAACAATGAAGCCGAATCACGTGGGGGATATGCACGATTATTAGAACTACGAACAATTTTTGGAAAATATGCTTCTGGTATTGGTTCACGTAAATTATTCAATGGTTTAACTTTGCCCAAATGATTACAGAAACGTTCAATATTATAACGTGCAATGATCTGACTATGCATATAATAGAAAAGTTCACCACGTCTATCTTTATTAACAATAATATCTTCACCTGCACCAGGATAAACTAAATGCCAATGCCAATGATGCATATTAACGCCAATATCTTCACGGAAATATGCTAAACGTTGTTCCTCTTCACGATCGGTTGCAGTAAAATTCATTGGTATATCAATTTTCATACGACTACCCATTTCCACCAATGATGCCTCTTCTCTTGCCTTTGGAAATATTGACGAATCAATAAATTGATCGGGAAAGGTTTCAACAATTGATGGTAATGCAATATCTCTGGTATCATCACGATGTTGTGCAGCCACAGTTAATGAATACTGAAATAGATATGGATTTACGCGATCCTTTACAAATGCAGCCATTGACATAAATGTATCTGCATCAGCTGTATCCATAAATATTTTAATCAATTTGCCAGCAATCTCTTTATGTTTTTGATTGAATAATGAAAATGCACCTTTACGTTTAAGGGCCATTGCAAACGAAAGATCTGGTTGATTGATCGGTGCTAATGTTATCTGAAAATATTGACATTAGAAGTTTAAAATTAAAATTTTAATTTTTTATTTTTATAAAACCTTTTCATTATCATCCATTGAACTTTGAAGACCTTGACCAATTGGCTTATATCTGTCGGTCAAAAATTCATGTGGTACATCTATAGCTTGTTTATTTCTTTTTGTAAAAAGTGGTTCATTTGGACGTTGAAATAAGAATAATAAACCTTTTTTACCATGTTTACCATGTCTACCGTGTTTGCCATACTCTTTCTTTGGACGATGTCTACGATTTGGTCTACCACCACCACCACCAGCAGCACCACCACCACCAGCACCTCCTCCTCCTGCATGACCTCCTTGGACAACATTGCCCCCATGACCTCCGTGAGATCCATGACCAGTTTGTACTGCTGCTGGTTTTCCACCTCCATGACCAGCTTGTCCTCCACCTCCATGTTGACCATGTTTATCAGGCATTTTTATAGTTATATAAAGTTAGTGCCAACTTATACGAACTCAAAATATACTGTTGATGCTACTATGATAGATCACAACTGCTCTAAGTCAAGTATTTCGCTTAACTTATATACTAAATTATTAAACCGCAAATAAAGTCGTAGTTTCCAAAAAGTTTTAATTGTTGTATATATTTTAGATTACTATAATATCAGTACAAATAAATGTCATTGACCTTAAGTTTAAATAGACGACAAATTCATATGTTTGATGATAGATAACAATTCATATGCTTTATCAGTTTCACATTATAGTAGGTACACATATGCCAATAAGGAAGCACAGTTATTCAGGATATTCATATTTCTCCTCTCCTTTTCAATATGTCCACGTCACAGCTGGCATCAACATGTAACTATAGAATACAGTTTATACTAGTCTTGTACAAAAATGTCTTGTGAATAAAAATATAGAACACCATAATAGTGGCTGACTAACATCCAGACGGCCTTCAGTGTACACTGGAAAAGGTTGACTGAGAAGGGTACATGTAGACAGGCTTGGTTGGCCATTAAAAGCCGAACGGTGCTAACCATTAAGGAAGCTCTCCGTTTTCGGGTGAATTGACCTAAAGTAGATCATGACCCTATAGTGACTGAAAATGGTGGCATTGGCAGTCATCTGGAGCAGATGGGTCTGGTAAAAAATGACTCCTGCAGGCTATATGTCTAGAGGATGTTGAGACGACGGCACATATTATGTGTCACTGTACGGCATTAGCGAGTAGAAGGATGAATTTTCTTGGACTCTCTAGTGGATGGAGGAAGGTAATATAAATTCGCTGTCATATAGACAAATGCTCTATTTAATGCGATGAATCGCAATGGTGAAAAAGCCGGGGTATAAGGGAGTGCAAAAGAACCCAAGAAAGGGATACGTTTTTGGTGACAGGACATCAGATCCTAATCCTTCTCTAGAGGTCGTTGAGTAACTGAATTATAATGTTTGTGAAAATGTATGTAATGACGTCGGAGGGATGGGTGAATTGTCAAATTTTATGCTCGAGGAAAAACGAACATCCAGAGGTTGTTTAACCTATACTTGACGTATGGTAACCAAAAATATTGATAGTAATACCTTATGAATTTGGTGTATGAACACCTCACCAACAGAATATAATATATGATAAAATGAATTTAAATTGTGTCAGCTGAATAAAATTCTTCTGAGGTGGCTATTCAAGTTTTTCATATTTTTGCCGTAAATGCGCCCCTAAAATTCTAGTTCTTGTATGTATAAATTCCTTACATTTATTTTGAGCTATTCCAGTATTATTTGCATATTAGAAACTATTTATTCCTGATAGTCTTGGTACTGTATAATTAAGGTAGACACTGAACTTTTAAAGATTTGATATTGGATGACATTTTACTGTCGTATTAAATTGCCTCAGATCGATATTTCATATTTTTTGGCTAAATTGAAAATACCATACACGGATACTGGCAGATCTTGATGAACAGAATTTTTAACGGATAACAGTGGAATTGGATCGATCAGACACACTATGAGACGATCATTTGGCGATATGTCAACGTGCTCACATGACTATGGAATCTCTAGGGTAATAGAAGACACGATTGATAACGTGACGAAAAACATTATTCAAAAGTTTAGTAGCAGGGCATGGAGCGACATTATTAATGGTGGTTTGAGATCGTATACAATAGCGTTGATTTCAGTTGCTCACACATGGAATAACAGGTCAATGAGACTAGGTAGACAGAAATATATAACTGATGACTAATCTGGGTATTGAACAAAAATGCTAATTGATTTGACTTACATATAATTAAAATCTACTTCATGTTATAATTGTTTTGTTTCCGATCGAATTTAGATTGAGGCTGTTGACCTATTTTTTTTTGTTTTTGTTTTGATAACAGAAAGTATTACAGTATTTAAGCCCTGTATATTTTATTGAATTTGAATAAAATAAAATAAGACCGCAATGAAATTTACCACAATTTTTTTGTGTGATGATAAGATAATTAATGATAATACGAGTAGTACATTCTTCACTGAAAGTTCGCTGAACACCAGTAAAAATATGTAGTTTTATTATTTCCGTTTTGATTTAAAGAAAATTGAATGATTTTCTAAAATTCATATTTAAAATAATAAAAACTCGTTACTATACGATTTATGTTGCCAATAGTGTGCCAGACCACGAGCAGACAAATATAGGTTGAACAATCTTAAGATGTTAGTCGCGGTCACTGCATTCACCACCTTGGAGGAAGTATAGTTCATAAATATTTTCGAAAAGATGAGAAAGAATTATATTATGAGAAAATACAATATTGAGAATATTACTAAATAATTCAGATGCAGAGCAATTGTGATGATAATTTATGAATGAATTGGGCTATTATGGAATACTGAGATTAAATTAAAACTCATTGCAATTGGATCAAATTTAAAATCACAAAGATCAGATGCAATATTGTTATATTGATGGGTGGGTACGTCAGTCGTCAGGGTATATTCAATTGTAGGAATTGATATTGATATCACCTTTAAAATCGACTACTCAAATCATCATTATTGGATTGTCTGCTTATATGGTTCTGGTACACTATACAGTTGTAAGATATCCGATCACAGTGATTTAAATAGTTTCTGACCAAGAAAACGTCAAAATATTGTTAAATAGAATTGTCGCCCTGAACCTAATATATCTGCAAAAATTGTCGACCTTGAACTGATACGATGATGACAGTCTTGGCACTGTATTTAAATATGCTGCCTTGATACGATGACCATAAGATGATAGTGATTTAAATATGTTCAAATTATGGAAACAAATATGTGCATATACAGTGCAAAAATTGTCGCTACCCTTAAGCTGATAAGATGATGTCAATCATGGAACTAAATTTGGATTCATTAATTAAATTAAATTTGGATAAAAATACCCAAAAACATCGCTTTTTAGCTGATACGGTGTTCATAAAATCACTGATATTAAATTGACATTATTACATAACATTAACAAAATTCTGGGTATTGTTTTGGTTGTCATCAATTAATCTATTCAATCGATCTTAACTATTACAAACTGTGTTGATAAGCTTAAAATCAAAGTGTAATTATAATTACATCTATAAGATAATAATCCATTAATGCGATATGATATCCATTAAAAAATTACCCAAATTTCTTTTCCCTTTTATTTTATGGTATCATGAAATCATCAGTATAAGACAAGACGGGATCGCGTTAAGTACAATAGCAAAAAAAAAAAAAAGGACCAAAAAAATGTTTTCGAAGAACTGCAGAAAATACAAAAATGATAACATATTTTTTGCAATGCATACTTTTCTCAATATATGCAAAGTTTGGGGTTTATACCCATTTCAAATTACAGAAATTCATTTAAATAAAAAGTGTTCATCAATAGTTTTAATAGCTACAAAGCTATCGGCGTTATATGTCATTGGATTTATATTATCGTTCACAGGTATTATAGTTTTAATAGTTTTATGGATATATTGCCTGAAATTCTAGTAAATCTAGAAAGATTTGCATGCATGTTGCATATATACAGCATAACTGAAGGACACAAAAGGTTCATAAAAGACACCGCCAAAATAAGCGAAGAGAAACTACGGATTAACGATAAATATACGATATTAACGATAATGTGCAACAGGTTTCTGCATAAAGCTATTAATTGTTCAGAATTTTGGTTTTCTCAACAGAATTCAGAGGCGAGCCTTTCGACTTATAGGTATGAACAAATCGCTGGTCACATAGATTTTCTGCTGAGATTGCTAGCATTATGCCCAATATTTGGGTATTTCCAGTTAATACACGACTAGCTCAATTGTCACACTCGCATTCTGTTGAATTTACGTTTGGTCGCGCGATTAAATATCGAGGCACGTTTATGTCGCGTACTTCTCGTCTGTGGAACCGTCTCTCTTGGGATGTGTTTCCTGAATTTTACGGCCTCCAGACTTTTAAATCAAATGTTCACAAATTCCTACGTTCATATCCTCCTCATCCATCGTTTTGAGCAAATAAAAAGTTATTTTGTGTTATGAACATTAAAGGGTATCCAGTCCCTAAAGAATAACTTTAGTATAAAAAAAAAAAAGGATGCTCCAGTACAGATTAAATGTTTAATCAAAATATTCGTTGCTCTAAATTGAATCGAATGTGATCCGTTCCAAAATTGAACTTATTCTATCGTGAATAATTATTGAAACACTCTTGTGTATTTTGTTCAGTTAAGTTTGTACCATGCCAGTTTTTACACATTCTTAAGTTACCCTTCTTCGACACCTTGATTATTAGCCAATCTTTAAATGTCGTCAAAATATCATGGACTTATGTCGCACGTCGCATTAATATAGATTTTTCTGATTGTCTAATTCTGTGTAAAAATGTCTAAAGTCATTCATTGCCATTGCTGTCAATATTAAGATTACGTACCCTGGTAAGTATATATAGTCTTCCACATCACAAAATTATATTTTCCTAATATGTAGTTTGTTAGCGTCCAATAATTCCACAGATTTATTTTGGTTTCAATTTCGTTTTGGCGCTCACTTATTAAAACGATGTTATCTGCATATAAATATAGTCCATGGAAGTTGATCTAGTATTGTACCCGAAAGATATTATATAATAGTTATAAAGATTATTAGACTTATTGCACTCTGAGGCACAGCAACATTTTCATTTACTAAAATAAGCACTCAAATTAATATAAATTAATTTGATAACAGGGATATATAGTTCGGAAACTATATATCGTAATGTCTGCCAAACAAGATCTGTAGGTACTCTATCAAATATGCCTTCTCAAGATCTATGAATGTCATATGGATATCAAATGTATTTAATGTATTTAATTCATATTATTTGAACGACAATAAAACAAGTGTTGCATAACTCTAATTGCTAGTCTTATGGTATTTCTAGTAGGACGTAAGATGCAATTTTTCTATGGTTAACATTAATGAATTTCATAAGTACCCACTATATTCTCATAAACATTTTTCTATTATTATTATTATATTTTAATAAATTTACTATTACTGTTCGGTCAGTTATTGGTCAGGGTGGTTACAGTCAGTTAGGAGTGAACTTTTACTGTATTGCTTCCTATTATCCCTTAGTTTCCTTATTTTACCATAGTCATTTTAATTATTCTGTTTTATTTCATTTTCGGTTTCTTCTCGATAAATGTAATGTACAACAGCTGTATTTTATTATGCAATATTCATTTTACCATATAAATTACCAGTGGAATATGTAAAAAGTTTGCAAGGGGATAGTATATCAACTACAACTGGATGGATACACATTCATGTAATATTTTGTGTGTCCATTATAACATTAATATCAGGTATTATAAAACGACATCGAATGGTAAAGGCACTACAAATAATTACCAACATTGATGAACAATTTAAAAAATTTGATATCAAATTTACGTCATATCAAAGATATCGGAAACTTTTGCATATTCGATTGATATGCTTATTTATTATTCCATTATTTGCTGCAATGATTAATTGTCTACTAATTAATTTTAATACTTTACATCTATTATTTTATTGGACAATTTGTTTTACATCGCTTACAATTATAACATTAAAGGAATTTCAATATTGTAATTTTATGATTTTAATAAAGCAAAAACTTGGTAAATTAAATAAATTAATTATGGAAACAATAATCGATATTAAAAGTAATAGCAGCAATAACGGTGTCTTCAGCGGACAATCATGTGAATTTAATTGCAATTATACAAATAAATTAATTGTACCATTACCATCATCAAGTGACGATGAAAAGGAATTCATTTCAATTATAGAAAATCAAATGAAGATAATTGATAATAAATATGACTACCGAACGACTACACAACAGCCATATAATTATTGTGATGCAAAGAGATCCTTACAAATATATGCAACTATGCATGCTGACCTATTGGATGCTGTTGAAGATATTCAGGCCTATTATGGTATCTATTTGTTTGTATTTACTGCTGGATCGGTTATTGTTATCACAATGCAAAGTTATTATATATTTGGTATAATTGTGCGGGCAGTTGAATTTAATACTTTTAAATTAATAATTAATTCAATTTGGACAATTTTTCAATTGGTTACAATTTTTATAAATATTACTTTATGCAGTATTTTAGCGGATGTGGTAAGTTTATCATAAAATTCTTAATATCTAATATAGATAAAATAAGATTTCGCTTGAATAATGGTGAATGCCCCCATTAATTAGCCTATTAGTTATGAAAACAACTTCGTTGAAGTTCCCAATACTTAGTTTCAGTGAATATTGAGGGCTTTAATTGCTAACTAATTTATATTTATCATTTTACGTTGAGTAAAACTTAATATCACTATGGAAAGTGTACGATTAACAATAAGAAAATGTATTTAAAATTTCTCAAATACAAGACCAGGTATATATTAAACATAATTCTTCAATTTTAATTCCTATAATTGACCATGAAAATTTGAAAATATTTAATTTTAACTTTTAATTTAAAAATAAAAAACTTTGTTTATTATTAATGATTAATGGGCATTTCATCCCTGATTATTATTGTTTTCAATTTATTTTTCTTCATTCGTTTTTATATACAGATATCTTCAACTGGACCTTTGTTACACACTTTTAGGGAGTCAGACGATCATTCCGACATATATCAAACTGTGAGAACGCAATTTTTTAACTATAATTTTAATATAATAATAAAAAAAAATTAATTACGTTTTTATACTTTTTAAAAATATAACAATTCTCTTTCATAGATTCAAATGTTTTCACTGCAAGTATTACATAGACGTATTGAATTTTCTGCTGCAGGATTTTTTAATTTGGACTATAAATTGCTTAGTTCCGTAAGTTTTTTAATTAAATGTTTTATTAATTTTTAAATAATAATACACATAAATTTGAGTATTTATACTTCCTTTCGATTAACGTTGCAGATTGTTGCATCTGTTACATCATATTTGATTGTCATCATTCAATTCCACATCTCCAGTGAAAATAGATACCAATCGATTTGTACAGATTTGAAAGTAAATCATTAATTGACATCATACATAAAATTCATGGTTATTTTTAATTAAAAAAAAATAATATTTTTCATGATTTATATGCAATAATTAAATTATATTAGAAAATAATTAAGTGTTTCTCAATTGGTTATGGTTATATTGAAATATAATACACTTTGTTGTCCATAAAATGGTTATAAACTTTAATTTTTAATAAAGTAATCACAACAAAGAAAGCAGCGAAATTACTATATATATATATTATAGAATGTGACCCTAATATTAACAATAGCTTGGGATCGGTCAATGTCATGATAACTGAACAGAAATTTGGCTAAGAAAATCATAGGCTACCGAGTTACCAACATAATTATTCAGGATTCAGATAATATAAGAATGTTGTAGAGATTAATTAAACAGACCAGCCTCTGTATCTCACGCTCTAATGAGTTGCGGCTGGATTAATTTACGTTAAACGACCACCAGCTGTAGAACAGATGTAGTTAAATAGAAAAATATATGAAAGTTAATTATAAATTACTTATTAATTGTTTATTATAATGAAATATAAAATTAGTTCACTTTTGGTAATAAATTCCATAGGAATACTGCGTCCCCAAATGGATTTAGGGCTGGGGGAGTATCAACAGACAACAGAGAAGTCCAGTATGAATGTAAAATTTTCAGAGTATAGGTGCTTAGAACATGTATAAGCTGGCAAAATGTCAAGTAATTAGATTAGTAGCTATTACTCACAATCTTTCTTTACTCGAGACCATTTTGCTTGTACCTTTTAAATAACATGATTGTAACACATTTTAACAGGTAAAAATAGGTTTTCATTATATAACTGTACAATGCGAGGTTATTTATTGATATTTCGCATGCAATTTAAAAATTTCGGTAGTGCGACTTAACAACAGACCCACAATTACTTGGGATGTTAATACCTAAATATGCCACAGGCACACGCTAGTAATCACTATGTTCGCTTAGATTAATTTCAATTATCAAAAATTTAAATTCGGTCAATCAAATAAGTACTAAATTAGGGAAAAATTAAATTACATTTATTGAATTATAATTACATATTTGAATTTGAAATGATCAGTAAAAATTTATAAAAATATAGAAACTAATAACTTTGATTGAGACGGTAAAATAACTTTTGCATATTAATTTAAAATATTATCATGTATATATGTTGAATATCACACAGTAATGTGTTGAATTTAATCTTAAAAATACTGCAGTAGTAGTACATGATAAATAGGTATATCCCAATCAAAGCACCAATACTAAGATGTTGGACTCTGATTTCGAATTAATAGTTCTCATCAGTACAGTAATTACCCAACAGAAAGTAAAATAAGCAGACTCATTAGATTTTTTAACATATCAAAAATCAGATGAATACTATGAAATTGGAAGCAGAAAAATTGATTTTCGACAATATTCAGATACATCTTTTAATTACCATACGCACACATACGGATGCTTATTATCAGCTTTTCTATGGTAATAATAAAATACTTGCTTATTTGTTTTATCATTTATATTTATATTTAACAATTAATTTAATTATATTTTCGTAATGTAATTAAAAATAAATTTATACAAAATTATGTATTCGTATGTCTATAGTTTTATGTATACGTTCATATTTTTTTTTTGTTTTTTTAATTTGTATGTAATATAATATAATTTTAATTATCTTATTAATAAATATATTTTTATAATTTAAATCTTTAATCAAGTAAAGATTATTATAAAAATATTGATTTTTTTTAAAGAAAAAACAAACAAAAAAATGTCCGACATTTTTTATAATTAATTTAAACAGATTTTCTAGTTTCAACAATATGTTGAATATTTGTATATATCCTTATATTCATGAACTGGAAAAAAAGGACACACCAAAGTGGATTTTCTTTTCGATTCATAAATATAATTTAAAGAAGGTCCTAAGCTTTTGGGATAAAGAATTCTATGGTCTATGGTAGTCTATAATAAAAGGCATTAAAATTTGAATTTTTTGATAGTATTTTTAATAGTTTAGAGCTGTTTCTCTATCTATTTATTTTGTCATTATTTTTTTTAAAAGAATATTATATACATTATGTACAATTTATTGGCAACATAATCTAAAAACAAAAAATAGTTTAGGAATTAATTAATTCAGTCTGATATGTAGCAACGATTTTTTCATTTTTAGAATTTAATTTTATTCCTGATCGAACCACCGCTTCGATTCGATCGATTGCCTAATTGACGATATTAATAAATAGTAAAATATATAACTAAATTTAATTTTCATCAATTTTCAGGGGGTACATCAGTGGCATTGAGAGTAATGAACGTCATTATAAAACACCAAAATAATTACAGTGTTGTTTTAATAATTTTCAATTCTAGTTTGAAGTCTCTTCTTTTCCTTTTTTTTTAGCAACTTCATCGAACCCAGAAATACAATATCTTGCAGATCATACTAACTATTACAGCATAATTGGAAATAATAATTAGTAATATTTACTCAGCAATACCATATATATTTTTATAAACGAAACTACTCCTTCATTAAATATGTGTGTGCCGTACCTAATTTAAATAATAAAATTCTTTATCCTAAAAACTTATTTTTTTTTATTTTTTTAATAAAACTAAGCCATTCATTCATAATTTATTTAATTTTTAATCACACTGTATCCCGAATTTATTAAAATTTTATTATTTGCCTTATTCCCAATAACGTTTCCATCAATTTTAACAATATTTTCAAATCTATTTGATGCTTGCGACTCATATCGATCAATTAATTCGGTTGACGATGAAATTGCTTCGAAATTTTCTGCAGCCGTATTCTCATCAATTCCAATTGTTGCCATTTGTTCAATTATACCACTATCTGATACCGAAACATTATCAATATCTTCAGCATTAGCATTGTCTTCGGCAACATTAACAAATGCTAATGATAGTTCACCATTTAATTTATTCACTTTTTTCGTTGCAATATCGTACATATAAATTTCTTGTTCATCACTGATATTTCTATAAAATAAAAATTATAAATTAAATAAAAAAAAAAATTATAATATTCAGAAAAATCCTTCATCATAAATTGCAAAAGATGAACATTAAAAATGCCGATAAATTCATATGTTATATAGCATAGAAAATAGAATACTATACACGTAATACTACATAATTAAGATGTTTTAGCCAAGATGATAGCGAGCCGAAGTTGAATGCTTTCAAAAACGTTTGCCAAGCGAATTCAAAACAGTATACTGGTGTGTCAAAAAGGTTCTATTCAAAGTTCAAAATAAACTTGATGGTGAAACATAGAAGTCCAGAACAGAATCTGGAGTAAGGAAATATCATACAAAACTTGGCAAAGCACTCGTTCTAGTCACTCATTCTAGAAACATATAAAGTGATAAAGTGAGAAACAATAAAGGCGGTTATTATTGCAATATCTACAGACCCATATATTTAATATGAAGAACATTAATATTTAAAAAAATTGCAGTTTGTCTGATAAAAAAAAATATAATAAAAAACGCACTTGGTACAACTTGAGCTGTTCAAGCGACATTACACGAATGTGCCGTAAATG
>JANSTX010000765.1:0-23207 GCA_027564355.1 Penthetria funebris
GTTTATTTCTTGGCGTTACATGAACGGAATCAAATACAATAGACCCTTGGAACTTCGTTCCCAGGGCCTAAAAATAGGATAATCTTGATTGTTGTCTTCATCATAATATTTCATTTGATTTTCCGTCTTCAGATTTGTCTGTTGTTTAATTTTGCTATTTTCAATTTAAGAAAAATAATAATTTAAAAGTTTTTCAATTTCCTTTCATTAAATTTCTGGAAAAAACTTTATTGCGGATGTAAAAACAGAGAAAAAATCGTGCACATATCCATAAAGTTTAGATCAACCCTCTACATATCCGTATTTGATAGAAAAAGATTAGCCAAAACAAAAGAAACAACTTTTATTGAAAGACGATAACTTTGGTAATTTAAAAATTTTTAAATATTTTCTAGTAAAATAAAAATAGAAAATGTTCAATTCAATTTTATTTTCAATATCTTAGTTTTTCAAGGAATGTACAGAAGATTTCCACAAATACTCATATATATAAATGGATTAATAAAGGTTGACAACAATTTTAAAATAATGTAAATCCTGTCTGCAACATCTTCCCACCATTCTACCAAATGTTCCAGCTTTTTGACCGATCAAATACTGTTTTCACTGTATGATTCGGTTGACCTTTGATGTTATATGTTTACAGTTACAGGTAATGGTAAATTAACATTGTATGCACCCATGCGACAGAAAGTTTGTTTAAAGATTTATTCTAGATTATTGTTGTAATCAATTAGAATGTGGTCATTTCGAAAATGCTATATAGTCACCCTTAGATACA
The DNA here is from genome assembly GCA_027564355.1 of Penthetria funebris. Lineage (NCBI taxonomy): Eukaryota > Metazoa > Arthropoda > Insecta > Diptera > Pleciidae > Penthetria > Penthetria funebris. The sequence goes on from JANSTX010000765.1 coordinate 782, forward strand.
TATTTATTTATGGATATATTAAAAATTTTGCCATCGTTAAACATGATCTTCGATACCTATTCAAAAATATGCGAATGTTGTACTTGTGAATGGTCTCCTTGTCTTCGTAAATTCTATGTCTATCTTTTCAAATATAATTTAAGGATTTTAATGGCTTTGTGAAGTTCGGTACTATAAATCAAAAGAAAAGAAAAACGAGTTATGAAAATATCTCATAGGTGTTAAATTATCTCACCTTCAAACTAGGTATGTGAGAATGTATGCACCGCTTAATTTTATAATGTATATTTTACATTTCCAATTGAAAAGTCCTTGTTATATTTATTTGGTTTGACACATGTTATATTAATATTTTAAATGACAATCTACATTGTAGTGTTATCCTATGCAGTATGTCTATGTAACCGTGTAAAGAGAGTGTAAATTGCCCTCATATAAAATTGTATTATCGAGGCTTAAGGTGAATCAAGTTAAAGGTTAAAGTTATGTAGCATAAATATATGACTGTGTAACAATATGAATTTATAATGTTATTATTATTCATTTTTTTTTTATACACAGTAATTAAAATCAAATTTATTCAAATTTAATTAATTTAAAATAATTAACGCTAAGGTAAATTTTAATAAATTATAGAAATGAAACTCTTATCCCCATTTCATATATGTTTCAATCTTTTATATGGCATAACGTTCTGCGGGTATTATACACTCGTATTCTCGTAATTTATACACAAATAACATAAAAAAACATTATATTATTATGTAAATTTGTAAGATTTTCTTTTGGAAAAAAAAAGAAAATTGCATAACATTAATAATTTAATTATTTTTAATTATTCGAATATAAAGGATACAATCCTTTACGGAGGGCTACAGTATAATCATATGCCTTTGCGTGACTATGTTCCATTTTATTGTATTCTCTCTGTACATTTCGCTTTCCAATTAAATAGAAAATTTATGCAATTATCATGTAAATTCTTCAAATTTAAGCAAAACTGTTGCACCATATTTATGCAATTTTTCATTGTTTTTCTATTTTTTTTCGGATTTGCTAACCCATGACTATACAAATTATATCAGTACATACTCGTATATGCATAACATAAGCTTCAACGCCATATACCACACGATAGTATATTCATGAACATTGAATAGATATAACTAACAGTATTATTATTCCTATTTGTTTACCTTGAGCTAGTATTCTAATTTTAAAGCTAAGAACCTTTCAATAATAAGTTCTAAGAAAGGTAAAAAAAATATAGAACATCTCGAGTGAGTATATTTTTACCATATAATGACATTTGAGGCTAAATGAATTGAACAATAGATAAATAAAGTGATTTTAATTTTATTCTATAAATACTTTCTGTCGTTATTTTTCTATAAAATATTCGAAATTACCGTTTCAGATTGTGCTAAATCCTTCAGCCTACGCACGGTATGTATAACTGTATGTAATGAATTTTAATATCAAATACAATAATAACTAATCATAATATTAATCATCAATTTTAACAGTATTGAGTTGCATATTACAAATTTTCATTGATTTTATATAAAAGTAAATAATTTAATTGTGAACGTATAACTTTGTAGTTGAATGACCTGTACTAAGATTGCATATTTGAGACTGATTTACTTTAATTTTTTACAATAGTTTCAAAAGGTACTATAGTCAATTAACACTTAACACATATATTCAGCTAGAAATATATTGTCCATAAATTAGATTCACAAAAAAACTCAAATTCACACTTGCGAACAACACATCTCAAAATATAATTTTTTGTTCAGTACATGCAATGATCTCCACCAATACTAAAAACAACTAGCACACTTCAGGATAAACGTTCTCAGACGCCACAGACGAGACGTCCGCGAAATGAAATTGTCCCGAAAATTTAACTGTGCTACCAAAAATATAATCAACAGAACGTGAGTGAGATGACCGAGCAATTCGTGTATCAAGTGGATATACTCGAGTGAGGAGTAGACATTTAACGATTTCCGATGAGCAATCACCAAGAAAATACGTTTAGAAAAGAGTCAACGCAGCCACATTGCATCTATGCTGAAGTGAATTGATATTATGGGCGATCCTAGTATATCCACCCTAAAGTTTTAAATTTCAAATTTGAAACCTGTCGAGGGAGTATATGATGTTCGCTGAAGCACCGGCCCAAATATGTGAGTCGTGCTCCATAAGACGGCTTATATATGATATATAAATAATAGAAATATGCTTTATGCACAATAATATGTGTTGCACCTTCTGAGTCATGCAAAAAAGGCGTCTTGAAACATTCTTCGCAACATTTAGTATATGATCGTTCTTTAGTAGTTTAGAATTGATGTGATTTCCTAGAGAATAAAATCCTCTTACGGTTAGACAACTAATTTGGAGCGGAATTTATTACGGATAACGGTACATATAGCTTATGCTTTAGTAGGCAAAGTTGTGTCTAGGACGCATTGAATTCTACTAGGTATTTTTTTGTTCCAATTCATAAATTAATCTTAAATCGGCATTGAGAGTGTCATGAATATTAGAAATTGAGGAATTTACTGCGACCCTCTACTGTCTTTTGTTGAAATTCAAGACATGTGTTCAAGGTAGTGTCATCAGCGTAGCTATGAATTTGTTTCGAAGTCCCTGTCGGAACACTTGCATCTACTGGAAACGAATCTGAGATAGTACCAAACATATATATACATCTACACCAAATTTCACCAAGATATGTCACGATATCATGATATTTGTCTGTAGTTGTAGGCGATAGAAAACTAACCAGAATGTAAAGAGACCTGAAAAATATGGTGTAATAGCAAGTATAAGAGACCTGTGAATTTACTGAGAACATTGACAGGAAATCCATCCACACCAGAACCCTAATTAGTATCGAATTTTTTTGTAGTATGATTCTTGATCGAATCAAGATGCATTTCATTGAGAAAGGGACTCTGGGTAAAAAAAGGTCGCATTCCGGAGACATTCAATTTAGAATTATTAGAAAATAATTCAGCATCAAAAATTGGCTTTTATAGTTGAACTCGTTATAGGGTTGCCATTAGAATTTATTAAAATTAGTATGGCATATTTTATGCAATTATTACTTATATAGCACCAACAATATATAACTTTTAACGCTTGGGTCGAATAGAAACTTTGTTGGAGCCAAAGTATTTTTTACATTTTTTTCGAACATTCGAATAAGTATGTCGATGGGTAGGATCCGAATCTTACAGTACAAAAATCATTAGACAGTAATGAATATGGAAAGGATTCCATCACAAGATAATGATTATAGTTACCATTTGACAGTCCAATGATATAAAATTGTGTAGTTTTGACACCTAAACTAAGTACATGAATGTACTTAAAACCTTGTATATACCAGAAACGGATTCGAAAGTTATGGTTTGTTATTTATGATATGCAAATTGCAAATGAAAGTTTGATAATGAATACTAGAGGTCCTATATTTGAATTGTACTAAAAAGTATTGATGGCGTAAATTATCTTCTTAATTCAGCGTTTGTATACCCTTTTTTTTTTTTGCTTCAAGTTTTGTTTTTAGTTAAGTGGTACATTATACACAAAAAGATCAATCATGCAATTCTAAATTGTAAATTGAATACCCAAAAATTTTTATTATGTCCTTCTTTATTCATTTAACATGTTTGTGCCTTGTTTATTTACCCATTTGGGAAATATTATTGGACAATTAAAAAGTTTTCCTTATTACGAAATTACCTACAAAAAAAAACCCTCAAATTAACTACTATGAATAATTCAATAACTACACAATTATAAAATACTTAGACTTATCCTCAAGCATTTTCTTCAATCGCTCATCATTCATGTATGCTTATATGATATAAACCATTTTCGAAAATGTTAAATTAATTTTACAATATAAAATTATAGCCTTAACTTAACTGTAAAGTAAAATTTATTGTAGACATAATCCACAATCCATTTTGGGGAAAGGTTTACCATTAATTAATGAATGTACTGAAAACTACGAGTATATGGGTTAACTTGAAAATAATATTGTAATATATTCATTATAAATTTACATCATTTAATAGAATCATTGGGAATTTCTGTTAAAAGGATGGGTCAGTTCGTTCATAACAAATTTATCAATAAATTCAAATTACCTTTTAATATAGAACATATATAATAATAATATGTAGTCCTGTATAGAGAAAGGCACGACTTCATTATAGTATTAAATTTTTAGTGAATAATAGTGAGTTTTTCTCGTCTATAATACTGTAACAATATTTTTCTATTTTTTGACATATGATCATGTCCAAAATTGATATGACATATGACATATGTCATGATTGTCAAGTTTGTGAACATATATCATATATGCTAAGAAACTACATTCTAGTTGACCTATGCACTGTTATTGGAATGACCAAATACATTAATTAAGATGAATGTTACAGTCGTAGCAACTTCTAAACGATTTAACCAGATTGAAAAAATGCTGTTTATGGGCCAAGAAACCTAGGTCGTCAGTCAAAGAGATAAGATGAAGAAGAAGACATGTACAGTAACTATAGGTGAAAAGTCTATTAATACTTACGTCTGTGGTCTTTTTGGCATCATGTCGCTTTTCTCTCTGATTCTAGATCTACCTAAATTTATCAGTCGAGACCCAAATGATGTAAAAGTTAATATGATGTTGATTATGATAATTATGTATAGTCAAAGTTGTTACAATTACTTACTAATTCTGTATCAAATAAAAACCGGAACATACAAAGAACATCACACATCGTTATAATGTCGTAATATATAATTACTATGATTTCTTTAATGATCATCTCGACCTTTACTTCTGTAAAACATCCGAAAATACTTGTACCATATAGTTTTGTCAATCTTTTTCAAGACTGTATAGTTAGTTGTTGATTCTATATAAAGTGTGCCAATAAAACATAAGTTTGCCTATTAAAAGCATTTGCCTAAAAATTCAGAAAACACAATCTCATTTGTTATACCTATAATATTATGTAATACGTCTAGGATACTATTGTTATCAGTTTCTTTTATCGTTTTCCTTTGAAAGCATATCCTTACATATTATTTTATGTTTACAATTTTATATATACGACTTAGTATTATTAGGCAATGGTATGGTATCCCAAAATCAGATATATTAACGCATCTATTTTGTCTAATTTATGTACATCATTCCCTTTCTGAATATATCTATATATCTATATATGTATACATGCTTGTACATCTACATATAATAGAATATCGTAAAGTAAAAACGTAAAAAGTATCCTAAACCAACGTCATTTTCTAATAAAAAAACATTCTGTTCTTAGAATTGTATATGATGTTTCACAATCATGATATTTTATACTCTGAGCCCAGGAACCATAAAAAAAGAGGATATAAATGAGATTCATTTTTTATATAGCATATTACGAGTGTATCCAGAACAGAGTATATAATGTATACACTATATTATATTGTATACACGGGAGTACATGGAGTATCCCTTACTGTTAAATATGATCCATCAGAGTTTTCACACAGATTTTATTTAATGGATACCATTGGAAAAGTATAAAAACTAATATTATATTTGCAGACAAGTAGCATGTGTAATAATTTTTTTTTTTTTAAATTCATATAAAAAATATGGATTTAAATTAAAAATCAGAAATGACAAAACCTATAATTACTTTCTTGTGTTTCCAACGGAAACACGATCACAATAAATGTCAATTATGACATATAATCGGAACCAAAAATATTTTTAATAATGTCCTGTTTGTCGATTTGGTGAATAAACAACTAACCAGTTGTAAAAATAAACCTACTGAATTATTCATAGATTTAACAAATCATGTGTCCTTGTGACGTAAAAGTTAAAACTATCAGGCATGAATATTTTTTGTTTAATATTAATATTACATTGACCATTGTCTAGTTATCAATCCAGTCATTTCACTTGTTAACCAATGACATTAGCATAGATCTTTCCATAACCCTTAAAATCTGATCAGTTTGTGCATTTAAGGTTATACTAACATACTTTTCTACTTCATATTATGTAACACTTATTTTGAAATATTAATTTTTAAACAAAAATTATCTGACGTTGTTTTTGCCGAATGGTTTCACAGACGACAAATAAGCGGTAAAAATGTGCCGCAAAGTTTAATTGTGCTGCGAATCGTGAATTCGACAGAATAATAGTGTGACAGCCGAGCGAGTGGTGTATGTAGAGGAAACACCCGAATATTAGGCGTAGTATTATTAGTTAGTATTATGGCGATCTCATCACAACAATCGCCATGAAAATATGTATAAAAAAGTGTTAGCGCAGAAACGCAGCTATGAATAAGTGTAAACGCAGTTGCTTCTGTCGAAAAAATTAAAGGTGGTCACTAGTTTGTCAGCCTATAAATGTGAGCCCTGCTCCATTATAGGCCTTATATATGCTTTATGTATACATTACAACATAGAGAATTGAACATGACCCCGGATTGCCTATTGTTAAAATGAAGGGAGTTATGTAGTTATCAGCGTGTTTGTGAATCGGACTTAAAGTGATTGTTAAGAGAGAAGAAATTATTAATGAAGAGCAGAAAAAAATGAGGGATAAAACGTAACCCTGGGGAACTTCCGCATCAAGTGTAAATTTGAAATACAGACCCCCAAATCAGGACGAATTCCATAAGAGGTCTGCATTGTAAATAATGCCGCATGCCAAACTCTGCGCAAAACCCCTAGAAATATCAAGTGCAAGCACCCGAGTTCTATAATATTTCCAGTTGACTTTCTGACCTAAAACCGTATTGTCGATCATTAATGATATTATTTACACTTCAGCCTTTTAATTTGAAGAGGAATATGTGTTCAAGTTTACTAGTTCCTTTCGGCCACTTTCAGTGATTCCGACCTGTTTGTTGTTGACTCATAGTATAATAATATATCTGTAAAATGTTAATGCATTAGAAGAAGAAGATGAAGATTGTAATTAAATATACAACAGATTTACATGTATTCCAAACTCTGATAACCTCAAGTGATATTGCATAATAATCAGATTACTGTCAATGCGAACTGTGTTCCAGTGGTCTGCTTTAAAATAATAATTATAATGATCATGATGAAGAAGATGCTATTTATGATAATGATTCATTATCAAATCAAACTGAATATTATTGGGCATAATGGAATAGTTTCAAAATGATACTCATATAGTCATATAGAAGGGTACTACACAAATTAAGTGAATTGTTAATACTCAAACACTTGGTGTCATGTCAAGTATCATAAGAAATAAATTCTAAATAATTTATTATCATCTATAATTGTAAGAATTCGACACCATCATTTGTAACGAATAATTAATGTATGCATAAGTGTATGTGATAAGGTGGGTCTAGTCTGTGAATGTACTTGAGGTACCTTGTAAATGTCCATCTGCATTATAAATATATATAAAAATTATGCAGACACAAATAAATAAATGGTCTGCAAATGTCTGTTTGTCTATCTCTCTGTAAATAATTGTTGAAGAACTATGTATGGAATACAAATGGCAAATGGTTCGAATCCCAAGTGAGATTAAAGGAACACAATCGAAATTATAATTTACTAGATGTTTGTTTTATAAAATATGCAAAATAATTGTTTTTTATTTTAACTTCTTGTTCTTTTTCTCTTGTTAGAATCAAAAATATCTGCCGATGTTTGTTGGAACCTTATTGAGAATAAATATTTATACTGAATTATTTATTGTACATTGTTATGAAATATTTTGCATTCATTCGTTTCGTACTATTTTTATTCTATTGGGATTGAAATCAACCTCTAATACCAGTAAATATTCAATAACTTATATGAGTTGTAAGCAAAAACTTTCAATGAAAATGCTAAATAATAAACAGTGGATGCAATAAAATTATTTCATTCGGTAAACAATCAGAATGTATATTGCAATTTGCTATACTTGAAAATAGTATTTATCGTTTCCAATGCACTTTAAATGATGACGAATGAAATGACCGATTATCATTACGGACTTATCCCATCTTTACCAGCACGTTGTGTTACCGGTAATTCAATTACGCGTTATATATCAGTAATGGCGTGTGTTCTAGGTTATAAAGATGATGTTAATGTGTCGTGTTAATTGTCTACATGTTGAAAAAACATCTCAACTACTAATTAGGTAGCTGAGCATTTATGCACTACTCTACTAAAATATTCAAATCGGTGACTGATTCTATATTTTTCTATTCACAAATTTCGATTATAGTTTTATATGACTTCACATTTATTGCATGCATATTATAAACGGAAAATTAATATCGTTATGCCTCCCCTATACGTCGTTCAGGCGTAAGATGAAGTTGATGCTGATGAAAACACTTACATTTTCAATACAAATCAAAATTTCAACCAAAAACTGTACTTGTTTCGAATATACATACTTTGAAATATCAATAGATGATTGTTTAAACATTTGAACAATTCGGTAGAGTTGAAACTTAATCCACAGCTATCTATAGTTTGTTGTTTCATCACCAGGCCCACAAATAAGTCAATATATTTTCGGTCAGTATCACACGTCAGATATATAGTATATATCTTTTGATCACCACGTTTAAATTGAAGTAGTCGTAAATAAAATTCATCTCAATAGTCACATATAATTTCAAATTATCGATTTTGAATTGAAAATCTGGTTTAGGGTCAAGTACAAAAGTGGATACCTGTCCAAGTGTTTGCAATATCTATACGTGATGGCCGTCGGGAATGTGGTTTGATACAAACATTGACACACATGAAAAGAAGGTTTTCTACAGACTTCTATTCCAAACAATGCATTAAGACAATTTACTGCATTGTTTGGATATCTTCTATTCCAAGATTGTTATATGGATGGGTATCACTAATGTTAAGGTTTGCACGGATAACATCGATTAAGAGTCTGTAACGGGTAGAAACTGATATGATCAATAATGGATAATTGTGTATTAACTTCACATAGGAACTTTTTGTTCAGTGGACGGGCATACTAGAAACCAAATAAATATTCAGTTTGAGATCTATTTGGTTTAGTAAAATGTGGAGATGCTTTGTTCTGTGTTATCATTATTTGTTAATTAGGCTGATTGGACATTAAGAGACAACTTCAAACTGTTTAAGATTAATTAAATAAATTCTATAGATGTTTCAACCAAATTGGATATTGAAGTAGAAATATGACTCCGAGATTGAAAAATACACTGATTAAATGTTTCTTCTATAAGTGTGGAATAAGTGGTGAATCTTTATTCATCATCATATCTTCACATATTCATCCAATATTTTGGAATGTTTCTGACAATTGATGGTGGTGCTGAATCAGATGTAAAGTTCCACAAAAGACTCTTCGACGAATTTTTGGTATGTGGCATATAGAATGTGACAGTCGTTACAAATTTTAAAAAAATATATTTATGCATCTTTAAAACTGACTATGTATCGCTGTACTAACATATTATGTGGCTGCAGAGATCGTGGACAAAATGGCAGTTGTTCGTTTGAGATGAATAATGATGATCTTAATCAATAATTATATCGACTATCAGACTAGAATATAGTTCATTTGAACTGTGTTGTTTAATTGAATTCAAACATGAGATTCCTTACGATCCTATTTCTGAGATTTAGTCAATAGTATAGAGAGATTGTTAACATTTAACTGAATACTGCAATTTCGTTATCCTATATTTGACGTTACATGGGTATCACTAATCTAATTTACATTATTTTTTTTCAGTTCTTGATCTATATCCTTGGCAATTTGTTTGCAGATTCTAATCTAATCTCTACTTAACAGACAAACTCTTAAACATTTGAAATTTTATAATACATGATTTACATTAAAAACATATATTTTTCAATAATTCCATCCATTGTAACTTAATTTAATCGATAGGTAAAAAAAAAACATAGACTGATCACACTGGTAACACTAATAAAACACATACAATGCATTTGGGCAAGCGCAAATTTTTATTTTCCATACACATTAGCACAAACACACACACACACACAAACACGCAAGCAACAAACACAGTTAATGATTTTGCATTTGTGGCGGTGGAATTTATAAATGGCGGACCGTGACATTTTGTTGATTAGTTAATTTATTCTGAAAATATTGTGCAAAGTATATTTCTTGTATAATTTTTGTGTTTTGTATAATTTAATTTAAAAGAGATAACATAATTGTAGATCGTCCCAATTGGACGTCAGTAATATTCATAAAATATGGGCGCTTATCTATCGGAACCTGTTGTGGAAAAATTTTCTACCGACGATATAAATGAGAATTTAGTTTGCGGTACCAGTTCTATGCAGGGATGGCGTATCAGCCAAGAGGTATATTTAAATTTTGTTATTCTTTTCTTTTTTTTTTTTTTTGTGTATTTATTTGTATGATATTTTTTTATTTTACTAATAGAAAATTGTTTATTTATGGAAGAAATTGTGTTTTTTTTTTTTGTTTAGTACACTTTTTTTTTATTTTGTTGCCATTAAAAACAAAACTATGCTATTCGGTCGGGGGGGCTTCGCAATTTCTCATTTTATTTAAGTACACGACGAATTTGATAAATGGCATTATAATAAAAATGCATGGGTGTAAAGGCATTGCATAAAATGTTAATAAAAATCTATTTTTGCATTTTCTATTTCTACGGGAAGTTTCATTAATTGCATTTTATTTGTTCGTATTTTTTTGCATGCAATTTTACTTGGTATGGTGTGCTATGTTTTTCTTTTGTTCATCGACATGAAAATGAGGTTAGAAAGATTTTTTCTTTTCTTTTTGGAATACTAGGAAACCTATTAGAAAATGTGACATGTATTTCATTTGAAATGTTGTTGTTTTTCATGACAATTTTCTGAATATGCCATAATATGATAGATTATCAGATCAATTGATTATGATTCAGGTTGACCTAATATGTTTCAGGTTATTTAAACAATCATCTTGAATTAGTTCCATGGTTTCAATATATTGTTCCGTAGTAAATAAGTTTGTAGAAATTAGCATTTTTCTCTTCGCTTACATGCTTCCCACATTACTGTGAACTGTGTGCGTTTACGATATTCATGAAGATCATATCGCCTTTTCCATGGTGACGAGTGCAGTGTCCAAATAGTATTGAGGTTATCTTTAGATTGAGTTTAAAAAGATGCTATTTTTGTAAAGTAACATTGTATTGTCATCTTATGTGCCCATGATATGCGCTAGTTAATATAATAACTTGTAACCACTGTTGGTCAACTGATTCCACCTGGCCATCATAAATGTTATAGCATTTTTTTTACTGATTTTTTTTTTCTTTTTTTTTTTTTTATACATTTCAATATAATATCTTATATTTTCTTTATAATCATTACGAATAGGATGCACACAATTGTATTTTAGATTTTGATAAAAATGCATCACTATTTGCTGTATATGATGGTCATGGTGGTAGTGAGGTGGCACTTTATTGTTCACAAAAATTACCCGAATATTTACGTCAAAGTGAATCATATAAACGAGGTGATTATGGTAAAGCATTAGAAGATGCATTCATTGGTTTGGATGCAACATTAGTGAACGACAATGTAATACAAGAATTAAAGAAATTAATTCCATTGGATAATAATAAAATTGAAGATGGCACTGATGTGACGGACGATGATGTTGAACAAGAAGATGAGGAAAATTTGGCAGAATTGCGTCAAGAAGGTCATATGCCACTTAATGAATTACTTGAAAAATATAAGGATACAAAAAATATACTATTAAATTTAAAACAAGGTGAAGCATCCTCTCTCAAACCAATATCGCCATTTTTACGTGGTCGACGAGCAACAAAATCGTCTACAGATAATACAATTGAAATTTCTGAAAATGATTTAGCTGAAGCGACAGGTTCATCTTCACAAAAAATTGTGGCTTCTTCAAGTAGTAGCGGTAGTAGTGCAGTTTCTATTGCTGGCGGTAGTGGCAGTAGTAGTTGTGATGGTGGTAATTGTATTAACAATAAAAATGTTGATAACGGTAATTCAGCATTAAATTACAAACATAAATTAATTGTTGAAACGGAAGAAGAATCAGCTGTAAGCAGTTCAAGTGCAACAAAAAATAAAGTTGAAATTGATAATCATGATGATGTTAATGCGATTGATAATGGAAATAGTAGTAAATGCGATGCATCTAATATTATTAATGAAGCAAGCTCATCAAATAATATAAGTGATATTGATTGTGTTGGTAGTTGCGCTGGAAAATCCGCAACATCAGCTACTAAATCAGCTTCATCATCTTCAGATAATAATGAAGCTAATGGGAAATATAATATAAATAGTTCACTTTCAGCACCATCTTCATCATCTTCACATCCAATAGCAGCCTCATCAACTTCATCATTGACATCAACAACACCAACATCATCATCATCATCATCATCAACAACGTCAACTACATCATCATCAACTTCGATGACCACCACTACCACATCATCGTCATTGCCATCATCATTAACAACCGACGCAATAATATCATCTGCAGTTTCAACAAATGAGGCAAAATCAATTAAATTAATAGACAAATTGAATTGTAACAGTCCAGACAGTTCATCAACAAATGCCAATAATAATATTCATAATAATAATAATAACAATAAAAACAATAATAATAATATAAATAATACTAAAAATGCTGAAACAATACAACCAATGGAAATATCAACAAGTTGTGATAATACAGAGGATGTGTCTTCAGAAGAAAAAACATCATCATCGTCATCATCAACAACATTATCCACATCTTCACCAACAATAATATCAACAAATCCAAAAACCATTATTAAACAATCATCCATTTATAATGGCGATATTAGTGAATCTACTACTGCTACAATTAATAATAGTAGTAGTCCGTCTCAAGAGAATGAAATCTCAACAAATAGCGTTAAATCTGAAAAGGTATCATCATCATCAACAACCGGTTCGTCTACATTAAGTGGCACCACCACCAGTGACACTGGTAGTGTTGGTTGCAGTACTGTTACTGATTCAATTCCATCAATTGATTGTAATAATGCAAAACCAATTATTTCAAATAATAATCATGTTGAAAATGGAGTTGTATCAAGTAATGAGTTGGAAACAACAGCACAAAATAATATATCCAGTAGTTCAAATGATCGGAAACGTAAACTACAGAATAATATGCCTGTAATTATGGATGATGATACAAGTACAGACGATGATGATGATGATGAAGATGTATCTTATAAAGGTAATTTAAATATTTTTTTTTGTAATAAATTTTAATTTTAATTAATTTTGATGTATGTTTTTTAAATAGATGATGGAATGGTTAATGGTAGTAGTGCTAGTGATGAAGATGTTGCAGATAATGCAGTAAATGATAATGATAAAGATGAAGATAATGACGAAACTTCACGTGACACATATGACGGTGATGATGATGACGATGATGATGCAGAAGCTGGAAGTGATGGTTACTGGGAGTCGACAAGTGAGGAGCACGATGAAGGTGAAGATGACGAAGTAGTTGAAGATGAAGATGATGGATTTTTAAATAATATGGTTGAGGGACCAGGTTCATCTAGTGGTTGTACAGCTGTTGTTGCACTATTAACCGGTAAGAATTTATATGTTGCAAATGCAGGCGATTCACGGTGTGTTGTTTGTCGTGATGGAAAAGCATTAGAGATGAGCATAGATCATAAACCTGAAGATGTTACTGAATTGATGCGAATTTTAAAAGCTGGTGGTCGTGTTACTTTGGACGGCCGTGTTAATGGTGGTTTAAATTTATCACGTGCAATTGGTGATCATGCATATAAATTGGTAAAAAAAAATATATATATATATATATACAGATATTTTTTAGTTAAATGTTATATAATATTTTCTGCATTATTTGTGTAGAATACCGATTTGGGTCCAGAGGAACAAATGATTTCTGCAATGCCAGATATTAAACATATAGAAATTACATCTAGTGATGAATTTATGGTATTAGCATGTGATGGTATCTGGAATTTTATGACCAGTGATGAAGTCGTTATATTTATAAAAGATAAATTGGCAAAAGGTGTTGATAAAATGTCATCTATATGTGAAGATGTATGTATAATGCAAATTTTATAACTATTTTTATTCGTAATGTGAAAGACATTTCAATCTCAGAAAAAATTCATAGATTATATCAATATCATGTTAACGCGAAGGTGTGCAATTCTGTTACTTTTCACAGGAACTACTTTTGCACCAATTAATCCTTACATTGAGTGGAACGATTCCTATATTATTAGAGTACACTTTTGTTTCGAACATCCCAAATAAACAATCTAACGATATTAAGCACTATAAATGAAAATTGCTATACCATTTATTATATTATAAAAGTATTATTGTCCAATTTATATAAGAGATGTCTTCCTTCCATTTTTGCTAGAGTGACTATTTTTTTTTTTAATGTCCTTTTAATACACAATTACACAAAGAAAGTTGCTGCACAATGTGGTATTATTGCTGAAATATTGTACATATTTTTTAATGCCGCTTTTGAATTTTGATTCAAATACTCTTTTTAGTAATTGTTTTTTTTTTTTTTTTTATTTCTCTTTTTACAGTTATTCACCAATTGTTTAGCAGTAAATACATTTGGTGATGGTACCGGTTGTGATAATATGACTGCTGTTATAATTCAATTTAAACCATCATTTGTACAAGATAATAATAGTGATGAATTGTGTAGAAAACGTTCGGCATCAATAACAACACCACTTGAGGAATCTGAGACATCAATAAAACGTATAAAGACTGACGATATGGTTGATGAAACAGCATCGGCTGCGGCAGTCATTGATCAAAATGATGTTGGTGATGACGATATTAACATGTCCACATAAATTAACTTTTCATTTATTTATTATTTTTATTTTATTATAATTTTTCAATTTTTCTTTCTGTATTATTATCTTCTTTTTTTTTTTTATTATTATTTAATTTTAATTTATTATAAGAAAAATGGAAAAGTTAACGAGAAACGAATAGAGAAAAGAAAATGTCATGAATTGTGTCAGAATGAAATAATAAATTTTTATTTTAAATAAAAGTTACAATTTGTAAATTTTAAATGTTCATCAAAAAAAAAAAAAACATAAATTTTATATTAATAATAATTTAATTTGAAATAAATGAATGATCATTTGTTTTTATGGTCTTACTAGCAGAAACCAAAACATTTGTTACTGTATTTTAAATGATAAACGTCTTGAACATGAATTTGTAAACGAGAAGAAAAAAAGCTGCATTTTCTAAATTATAATTTTTTTTTATTAAAATTAATCAAATTTAAATTTTTCTTTGTCTTCTAAGTTTTTTCATTTTTTTTTTTTAACAAACAATAAATGTCTTAATTTTAAGAATGTTATATAAATTATATATTCGCATGTACCATTTAATATTAATTTATAAACAAAATTTTATAAAATGGTTTAACAAAAATGGAAAAAAAATTAAATTATAATTTAATAATATAATAATAATAATAATAATAATAATAAAAATAATATATAAATAATTGTATTATAACATACACGAATGACAGATGATAAGACGACGCAACATACGTCTTATATCATTCCAATAATTTTTATATTAATTTTTTCTTTTCTTTTTATTATACAATAGAAAATGAAATATAATTTTTCATTAAATAGAAACAATTTTCATTTGTTGAATACAAAAATTACATGAACAAAAATTAGAATAGAAAACAAATAAAAAAAAAAAAAAAACAATGTGACGGTTGCAGTACTCGAAGAATTAATTTTTTTTAGCAATTGAACATCGTATACACATTTTTATATGCAATAAAGAAAGAATTCAATGTAGATTGTTCAAAGATCATATACAGTAGATGTTGCCGCAAATAACAAAATCCTCAGGTTAAGTTGATTTTTTTTTTTCAAAATTATTGACTAAATTTATAATAAATTTTATTATAAATGAATAGACCCATTTCGTCGTATTAAATGTATACTCCATTCGCCGTTTTTTTTTTAAATATATAATTTTGACAGTGCATTTAGCGCATGTTCAATTAAATTTTGTAAGTGATTTTTTTTTTTTCAATGATCGGATTCATTGTCGTCACACCAACTTTTCCGAGTAATTTCATAGAAAATATTTTATTTGTTATCAATCAATCCGTATGATTTATATAATTTAAAACTTGTAAAGATCCACAGTATGGGTAAGCGTATTTTTTGTCATTCCATTTTTTTTTTTTTTTTTTTTTTTTTTAATTTGTTTTGTGTCCTTTTTTTATTTTAACTGTTTTTTGTTTTTTGTTGGGGTTTTTTTTTTTTTTTTTTTTTTTTTTCAATAACCTTTTTTTTTTGGTTTTCTTTTTATTTTTTTTTTTTTTTTTTTTTTTTTTTTTTTTTTTTTTTGTATTTGAATTCGATATGCTGCCTTTATTTACTTTAACAGTTTATCGTTTGTAAGAAAGAAATTTTTATTTATTAATAAATAGTATTAAACCATTCAGTGAATAAATTTAAACCGAATAAAATATTAAATGTTGAATTAGTTTTTATAAACGTATCTTCTAATACACACACTCATCATATTTACTCACTCACTCACACAAATACACAGTCATACAAAACATCACCATAATTTATAATATTAATATTCACCATACTATGGCCGTACACAATTTATAGTGTAATTTTCATGAGAAAATAAAAACAAAAACAAGGTAGAAGAAGAATGAGAATAATTAAATTTAAATTTAAAAAAAAAAAAAAAACACTTAATTGTAAGAGAAGTAATTGTCTTAATTTTAAAATTATATAAATATAAAATATTAATTTTAATTAATATAATTAGTCAGATATATTTAAATTGTTTCCCTTTTCTTGTCCAAATGTATTACTATATAATCTATAACATTTTATGATTGTGTGATTTGTCCTGTCTGACTACAATCTTTCATTGTTCTCGATTTCCTTCACTATTTCTATTGATTTTGATAGAAATTTTCAATAATTTCTTGTTGTTCAAATTCTATTCGCTGTAAATATTGATATTCAATTTTTAATCGATCCAATTCTAATGATTTTTCTAATATTTGTGTCTGAAATTTTTTTTTTAAAAGAAATTTTTTTTGTTTTTATTTTTAATATATTTTTTTTTTTACAGCAAAATTATCATTTGGACAATAATCAATGTCCAAGAAAGGTATAACCGTTTATGGTGGGTACTTATTAGATACAAAAATTATAACAGAGATTAATATATTTATTATTATGTGGCAGAAATCAACGTTTATTGCACAGATCATCGAATATGTGACAGAATTCAACGTTTATAGCAAAGATCATCAGATATGTGGTAGAAATTATAACAATGAAAAAGAAAAAGAATAAAAAATAAAATGGTCACATGAATATCAATAGTGTTCCGAGTTACCAACGATTAATGACAAGATCAATGATGTTATGCTTACTATGTAACACAGACGAATGGTTAAATTACTGATAATCGCGCTGGAAGGATCGAACAGTAAGGTAAGCTGAAATATATTTTGTTCACAAAAAAAATTATAACTTGTGTTAGTTAATGACTGAATGTGGTGTCGGCGAGTAACCAATCATTTTTAGAAAAAAAAAATCCGTATTTCTTTCAGTTCTTCTGTGCTTTAGTCAATTACACCGTTAAGTCGAAATACCCTGAAGTTCACCTGTCGTAAAGTCCAGCTACTTAAGTCTCTTCTTTAATCCATTCTTCTTTAAGTCTATCTCTCCTTAAGTCAGCTTACCCTTTCGGTCGTCTGTCCATTTACCAATTCGTGCTTCACCGCTTTATCTGCTCATTTGTTGACCGCCACTTTATCTGCTCATTTGTTGACCGCCGCTTTTATTCACTTGTTTGTCGGTCACTTCAACCGCTTGTTTGTTGATATTCTTTTTATTTACAATTACTGAATTAATATAAACATTGCAATATGTAATTTTAATTCATTTTCCAACTAACCTGAATATCTTGTTGTTCTGCTTCTCTTTGTTTGGACGTTGTTTTCAACAAATTTTGTACACCAATCGCTTTCATTTTAACTTTATCAACTTCTTTAGCAAAATTTTCAGCAATTTTAATGAATTGTTCGGTAATTGTTCGAAAATCTTCAAGTTCTGAAAAATAAGAGATTAAATATACGCGTAAACTCCTGCAAGTCCTTCTTCTTGTCCTATTTATCGATTGTATATAATTTAAAGTCTATAATTTTATATTTTGGTGATTTCTCTGTCAGAAATAGCAAAACATAAAATTATGTGAGTGTATGTAAAATTAGAATTGTAAAGAATGACAAATTAAAATATGCAATGATTATTTATAATCTTTTCATTAAACTGTTTCTTGATAGATTTTACATCGATGATTATAAAACCTAAGTAAACAAAAGTTGTAATTTTATTTTCTTTAAAAACTCACTTTCAGTATAGCCAGAACATTCATCTTTTAAGTCATTTGTTTCATTGCCAATGTCGGGTTCTAATACACGTAGTACATACAAATCATCAAAATATAAACCGTATTTTGTTAATTCTTCTGACATTTTTTTTTTTTTTTATATTAAATATTTCAAGTAAATACACACTATGTACTTTGATATTGTTTGTGACCTTCCGTTCCCAAGCAACAACTTTCATCATTACACGATTGTAAATACATGACATGAAAATGTGTCATATTATCAGATGAAAATGGTATATTTAGAATAAAAGACATGAGATCTGTAACTTCGTGTTAATAAATTTGTAAAAATCTAAATATGTGTACATGTAACACCTTGTCGCAAGCACCGTTCATATTAGTTGAGTTTTATCTGATATTAGTAGTCTACATTGTGCATTCATGTCAATCGAGTTTTTAAATTTAGTACTAATTTTTGTTTTGCCTTATTATTAGATTCCACGTGCTTACTAAAACTAAATCAAAAATAAATTTTTACTGACTTGTTTCAATGCGTCAGCGAATGTGTTTCACAGTACTGCCAATTATTATCTCATTCGCTATCAGCAGATAAGAAGTGTGTTTTATAATTCTTGATTAGCAATTCATGTTTCGATCAATTAAAACTTTCACAGTTATGGAACTGTGAACGTCTTACCAGATAATTTCTCTACATTCCGTAAACAACCCCCCCCCCCCCTCCTTTTAGGTTTCAATAATATTCAAATTTCTTTGTGTATTATTTTATGTGTTCATGTACATAGTGGTTGACAAAAGATTACATGTTGGAGAGATATTCACCGAAATATAAACCTCGTTGTTGAAATTTTAATGATGTTCAAGTAAAATAGTTTTTTTCCGACACCTAATATTTGAATGTATTGCATGCAAACACTTATCTCGTGTGAATTAACCGTTATATGGGTATAAACACTGAACACGGTGTGTGGCAACTAATTTCTTGTTTACCAAACCTATCTTTATATGCACGTAGTGTCATATCGTAAAATCTATCACAATTTATGTTAATTTCTGACGTGGTATCGAACAACTAAATGAACGAATGACGAGTTCCGCTCTACTGACATCAATAATTGATTTCACATTTTCCATTCTGATATCTCAATTTGTGTGTTTCTTTTCTTTTTTGCATACTAAACATCAAACTGCCCGCCTAATGGTCAAGATGTTGATATACTTAAATATATTTTTGAATTTTTTCACAATTATTGATTTAAGATATTAAGTGGGGCTTTACTCAATGAGACTGTTTTCTATATTATAAAAAAAAAAAACTTTCACGTAATTAGCTTAAGTAAAGAACCTATAATCAATCGTAGATATTTGCCTCTGCCTTTCAACCCAAATCGTGTCCAGGCCAAAAATGTCGCACTTATTACGAACACTATCTATTTTTGAGTGTTCTGTTAAGATTTAGCAGCGATGGGCGGTGTAGATTTAACAAAGTGATCAGCTGTAATGTCGTTTGGAAACAAATTGCCAGAGTTCTAAAGTTAAGTGCCACAGATTTGTTAAACGACCCATTTTGTACTAGCATTCTCATATACAACAGCATAAATGTCAAGTTGTGCAACTGTTTTTAGCTATTTCAATGGAGTCATTAACAATTTCACATATTTTTTCATCATTTTCTGATTCCATATTGTAATATCATATGCATGGACCAAATGCCTGTACCTTATCAGCATTATGAATTGTTGTTATAATAGTTTTTGTGTTAATGGATTCATTTTTCCATTCATCTATCAGAAGTACTGATTGACATGTTGATGGTACCTACCTGGTTTAAACATTGTTTGTACACTTTGCCAAGCAGAGCTAATGAAAGCGCCTTTCTTCCTGGTATTTTTGTTTTTTTTTTTTTTTGCATAGTTTTATGTAGGTCTTGGTGCATTAACGAAATTTTTAAAATGCACCGACTCTACAACACTAAATGGAATGCATTCAAACAAAAAAGAAAATTCGTTAACAATGAGGTTATTTTCTCTTCATCAGAAATTGATTAAGTGTCTATGAAAGCAATTATTTCTCTCTTTCTTTTAATCCCTTTAACCGTTGATTTTGATATCATCTGAATATGTCATCGCAGAACGTTTTAAAGCTGATAGAACGCGATAACAAACAAGCTTGCCTTGCTAACTGATGCTTTATTTTTTTGTGTAGATGTTAAGGGTCTTTTGGGTTGGTAATTCATTGTCATCATTAGACTGTGTTGAAGAACAAAAAATATGGAAAAAAAATATAAATGTAATTGAAAAGAAAATCAATAAATTTAATTTCAAATGCACTTCCACTTGTTGAGGCTTTTGATATGGAGACAGAGGATGCTAAATTTGTGTTTGATGAAGATGAATCAAGAGAACATAGTTCTGGTTTAATTTCTTTTTTTTTTTCCCCTCCCCCATTCACCTTAAAAGGTTCACACTACTACCATTGGAATTACTTTCATCATTACTATTTGCTTCAATACAACCGTCTTGGTCGGATTTCTGGTGTCTCGTAGATCAACAACTCGGTTTAAAAATCCAAAACTATATTTTATTTTAGTAATTAGAAATTTAAAAGGAACGCGGGATCCTTTGAGCTCTAAATACAATAAATTTAAAAGCTATATTTTTGTACTAGAATAAAAATAATTGTCATTTTTCGAACATCACCCTATGTGTTATTTAAAATTTTGACACTTTGTGTCACATATCGTCCATAGCCATTTTTAAGGTTATAATTTTAAACGTATACAAATCAAAATTATTGTTTTGTTCTTAATTTTTTTTTTGATTTAACCGTAGAATTTAATTTTTTAAACAAATAAATATAATATAAAATAAAAATTAATCATGTCTTATATGCTACCACATTTACATAATGGATGGCAAGTTGATCAAGCGATTTTAAGTGAAGAGGATCGTGTTGTTGTAAGTTAAACATTTTGTTGTTCTTCATTTCATAATTACGGTATTATTTGAGAAAAACTATAACTGATAATTGTTTTTATTAGCCTTTAGGCACATTGAGCCTATAAATAAGTCTTGAAGTTTATTTTCAAACTTGTCAAAAAACTACCTGCCCAAAAAAATTGTTTTTTATTTTCTTGTAATTTATCTTAGGTAATACGCTTTGGACACGATTGGGATCCAGCTTGTATGAAAATGGATGAAGTTCTTTATAGTATAGCTGAAAAAGTGAAAAATTTTGCAATTGTATATTTAGTTGATATAACAGAAGTTCCTGATTTTAATAAAATGTAGGTGAAATAAAAAGTATTTTTTATATTAATTAATAAAAACAAAATTCATCTTCATTTCCATAGGTATGAATTGTATGATCCTTGTACGGTAATGTTTTTCTTTCGTAATAAACATATTATGATTGATTTGGGTACGGGTAATAATAATAAAATTAATTGGCCACTAGAAGATAAACAAGAAATGGTTGACATTGTCGAAACAGTTTATAGAGGGGCACGTAAAGGTAGAGGTTTAGTTGTATCACCAAAAGATTATTCAACAAAATATAGATATTAAGGTGAGCATAAACGACATACACATACAGTACAATAAATACAGCACACGCAAATAAATCTTCATTTTAATGTATAATAAAAATTAATGTTTTCGAAAATATTTCAGTTTAAAAAAAAAAAAATCAATCGACGTCTTGGTGGTGTGCAAATGCAGTAACCATCAGATAACTTGAAACAGTGCTCGGATGGAATGATAACAATCATCAATGGACGAATATATCAACAACATAATAAGAAGATTGTATTTTCGTGTAAAAGATCGATAGAGTATTATTAAAA
>JANSTX010000776.1:0-23191 GCA_027564355.1 Penthetria funebris
AACAATTTTAATCTAAAAAATAAAAAAAGGAGTAAAAAGTTTGTATGGGAGGTACTTGAAGGAGCACTCCAATTTTCTTCATCTTCGAACTTAGCCTCACAAATCAGATAATAATGTCATGTGCAAAATAGCGATATCTCAAAGCGTTCTCAAGTTATCGTGCGCACGGACTGACGGACGGACGCGGACGGACATGCTTAAATCAACTTTTTTTTTCAATTATAAGCACTTCTGTGTAATTTTTTGTTTCTGAGATGTTTATTTCATGGCGTTACATGAACGGAATCAAATACAATAGACCCTTGGAACTTCGTTCCCAGGGCCTAAAAACCTTATTAGTATGATATGAATTGGTCATCATTTTAATTATATTGCTTCAAAATTTACTAATTTCTGAAAAGATTGATTATTTTTATCAAACATTTGATAAACTAATGTCGATCCTTTCATTGTACTACATTCGATCGTAAAGTATAATATATATGAATATCCTTTTTATGTGCAAATATTAAAGTGTATTATCCTTCTATGTGTCCTGTTGTGTTTTCTCCAGGGAAAATAGGGATAATATCATAGTCATTGTTAACGGATTATCTTAATTGAAACATTTAATTTTCATTGTATTCATTCATTAAACTATTGATGACTGTACCATTGTTAAAGAGCATTTTCGCATCTATAACGAAATCTTTAACTTCACACAATTTTTGAATTAATTATTTGCCATTATAGGGAATTGAGATAATGATTAGTTTTTTTTTATAGCCATCTAAAAATTTGTGTTATTCTCCTCGTATTTGCAATTAAAATTATTGGAAATTGTAAATTTAATTGAATGATGAATGATGAACTAAATTTACATCCTGGCATTGCTTTATTTGATCATGGCGGAAATTTTAGTACGTAATATCTCATTTGTGAAGTTGAGGAATAAACATTTCTGCAGATTAACATCGTGTGTGATCTGATCTAAAAATTAGATTATATATGTTGTGTTTGTCGATACAATTGTACTTCTTGGAAAGTTCTCTCTGCTACATATATTGACACCTTAATCTGCATTTTAAAATTATACCTTGCTATCGTCTGGTCTAATATCACATTGCCGATAAAAGTAATGGAGAAATATTTAAGTATTGACATTAGTTTTTCTGTGTGACCATTTACTAATTCAATATTTATTTTAAGTCCTGCTGCAGCCATTCTTACCTCTCTTTGTGCATATTCAGTATTACTTCAATAGATGTGGTAGGACAGGAGTTCATTGCCCACGTTATGGTTAAACAAGTCAGTCTTTGAATTAATTGAATCTGAGTGATTTGCAGTTACGTTTTATGCCAATATACTATGGATGCATAACTGACTGTACGCCTAACTATAGCTGTGTATATCCATATACTCATTTTCGAGTTTAGTTACCATGTTTCCTCAAAGGTCTTCCGATAGGTCCATAGTGTTTGTCCTCTCTAGCATTTTATAAATATGAGTTTTCCACTTTAATCCAGGATATCCAGGATCACTCCCACATATTTAGCCTCCTCACAAAATCATATTTCAATGTCGTTTAGTTTAGCTTTGTAAAAAATTCCCTTTTTTTATGGGTGATTTTAAGACTACTCATATCACTCCAATCATTTTTAATACACAGTGCCGTTTGCAGAAGACTAGATACGATTTCAGGGTATTTATCCCCAATCATTATTATACAAAGTCGTCTGTAAAGGTCTGAGTTTTGTGACTCCAGACAGCCATAGTAGCGATGACAATACTCCACCCTATGGACAACTCCTAATATCGCTGATTGAAAGTAGACAATAACCAATTTCAGTATAGAAATTCGGATTCTATCAACGTGTAGGATGTATTATCGAATAGCCCTTCTATATCAATAAATTCACAAATTCCCTACATTCGATAGTTTTTTCCAGTCTGAAACTAGCACGTGAATTGCCATCTCTGTTACTAGGCTGATATGCAAATTGAAGTCTGTGTAATCTCCACTTTGATGGTGCACTATGTCTGATATATAATTCTAGGATATTTTCCATTGATTTCACAAAAGACGATGTGAAACTGTAAGATTTTGGATAAGTATTAGGGCTCTTCACAGATTTAGGAATAAACATTAAGTTTACTTCTCTCTCAAGATTTTGGGCCCTAATTATTTCAATTCCATATTGTATTATTGCTATGATTGACGTAAATATCTTAATTTTTAATTGAATACTTCGATAGAGTGGTGCAACAACTACATATAGTTTGTGGGTGAGATGTTTGTTATAGAGTTGAGAGTAGGACATTGATACCATATGGCTCAGCCACGAGTACACGGTATTATATACATATTTTATGATCGATGAGTTCAATAACTTCGATGGTAGTCGGTCATTCCAACCATTCGTCACCTGACCACGGTAGTATACGTGAATATAATGCAACTGCACTACTTCAAAATGTTATTCGACTCTTTGATTCTTCGCCGATACCCATTGGACTGTAATAACTTTCACTTTCTTCAAATAACAATTTGATATAACAGTTCCTAACATGATTATAAATAAATTCAGTATCTTATTTTGAAATAAAAACATGCAGATGTATTTATAAATGTAAACAATGTTGCAATATTGCGTGAACTTATATTGAATTGCATCATAAACAATTACCATTGTTTATATTTTGTTACAATGAAATACTTCAATATTTTGATTCAGAGACTTTTATAATATAATTTGTTATGCTCTTTAAGATTATCAACATAATGTAATTGACAGTGAATTCAGTTTCGAATTAATATTTTATGCATCATGCAAGAATTTGTTATGGGAAAGTAACAACCAGTTACATTGCTTTATTTTTAAGCAATGCATTTCATAAAAGTATGCATGTGCATTGTGATTGTACGATGCATCCTGCAATACGATCTAATTGCCATATATACTCGGTAAGTATATACAATGCTATTGATTTTCATTCATTCATTTGGATTTTTTTAATCTTTTGCAAATTTGTTATTCCTGTATGCATTATGATTTAAAGGGATATTCTTTTAAAAATTGATTTTGATTGAATCATTTTATCGTTTCGTCACTTTTCGATCCATCTTGAGATATTATTAATTTATAGATTGTTTATTGATGGTAAAAAATTATACATAGTCTGTCTTTTCGGCGATCACCAAAACAAAATAGTATCAATGATATTTAAATTGTATACAACATTTGATCAGCTGATTATTGGATAGCATTCTAGTTTCTAACAAGCTTTTAACAAGTAGATTTAATACAAAGTAGCTGTTTTTCTTTTGCGTCAGAGTTGCACGTTACGAGAGTCTATCCAAAGCGAAAATATTTCAAAATTTAGTATAAGTTTAGCAGGAGCGTTAGGTGATATGTATAAAATTCAATTCGCCACTTATTTTGCTTCTGGGTGCAGACAATGTTTGTGTGTACCCTAAAGCAGAATAAATTCTACATTTGAATAGTTTTCATAATTTATTACCGTGAAGCCACATAAGGGTGACTGTGTACGCTTTACCGTGATTATTTAGTATTTAGCATGAAAGGATTATTTTAAAATGCCAGTTTATCATTTGATTTTCGCTTCACAACCATGCGTCATGCAAAAAAAAGTTTTTTTAAAAAATTTAGTATCAGGAGAACAGGAATGTTAGAAGGTGATAAAAATTTTTTAATTGTCAATTGTTTTGCTTCAGGGTATATGATTTTTTTTTACTCTGATGAAAACACGCATTGTATCAAACCTATAAATTTTTGGGCATATGATCTGAATATCTATTAGGCAAATTATTTTAATAGCACAGCCTTTAAAGGTCTTTTTAAAACCACTAGTAATTTTAATGGCACTGCCCTTTAAAACTTTTATAAACAGAAAATGACTTTCTTTAAGACTTATTTGTGTAAAAGTTCTGGTAACCCATAGATTGATAAATTTGAAATTTCTCGCAAAAAAAAAAAACCAATAAAATATTGTACAAATAATTCAGTTTAACATCATTTCTTCTAAAAAATCTGAAATATTCATTAAGGCACAGCTAAAGGTTAATGGTTGATAAAATTATTTCTGGGCTTATAAGTAAAGTACTATCTTTTAACATTCTATATGATTGATTTTATGTTATTGCCAATTTTTGTCACAATGTATACCTAATGCTATTCTTAAATAAGGTACTGAAATTTTCAGATAATATAATTAATTTAACATCATCATTTCATCAACTTCTTATATATGTATAATATTTAAAAGAGGTCATTGAAACAACAAATTCTATTAATGTATTTTACTGAGAAGTTGCAAGATTCTTTGTATTAAAATAAGGTAAATATAATGATAATGGCTACAGTATGTGAGGTGTAAAATAATTATACTCTTGGCACTTGAAATATGTAGAATGACTTGTCGAGTTCAACATTTTCTAAATCTTTCTCTCAATTTACATTGACTATATGCATGCAACATGGAAACTTTAACTGCTTAATTTATTTTCAGAATAATATGGACAAAAATTATGAATTATAATTTAACTTTATTTTCAAATTCGGTTGCCTCAACATCCAAGTAAAACAATACATTTGGTTCATATTACTTACAACTATAATACTATAGACATGTATGAATATGCAAATTCATGAAATAATAATTGTAAATCTTGTTGTAAAATTTAACCCCATATGCACATACACAATATTTTCTAAAACTTTAACGTTCCACTTTCAGAAAATAAACACACATATTTAGGCTAAAATTACTACAATTAATATTCATTAAATTATAGTTATTAGGGTATTAATTGCGGGTAAGTTATTAATCCAATTTTAAGTCTCTGTGCGCTAAGAGGCATTTTAGAAATTTGTGGCATATTATACAATTAAGTTCTCTGCAACCACCATCCAACTTAACAAAATGCAAATTAAGAAAATGTTTTGCTGTTAATTACTTAGGAAAATAATTTAGAAGTTTCCATTTAAATTACCGAGTATATAATAAATAAAATTCTTTTAAATGGGGTGCATTTAGTTTTATTACCCCAAAATGAAATTATTAAAATTTATATATACGAGTGTGTTGTTTTCATGCAAATGCCTTTTATGGTATGCATCTTAGTCATTTAATAATACTTTCGCTATGGTGCATTCTTCAAGAATATGACAAGAAGTAAATGTAAAATAGAGTAGTTTGACTAATTGTAAATAGATAGTAACAATTACAAGTATAATTAGACATTAGACATATTGGTTTTTGAAACTATAGATCGACTTTTTTTTCGTAGAAATGCAGAACTTTCGCAGAACTGCACTACTTTTGTGAAAACATGTACATTATAACGTAAGAAAATTAGACCTTATAACCACAGTTGTGATTGCCGAGTGTTAATATTTAAAATAACTGAGGAGATCATATTTTATAGAAATTTTAAGGATAGAAATTTAAATCACCGTATAGTTTTTCATGGATATAAAATTATTATTGATCTCGTATTTTCCAGTTAGTACATTTTAATTTGTTGTTATTTGAGTTTTGATGTTATATCATCTCGACCTTTAGTCCACGCGAGAACACATGGCGTCAACGAACAGCAGTAATTTTTCACGATCTCTTATTCCACTAATAATAGCCTCCTTAATGACGGTGCTTCGCCACGTTGTTTTTAGACGACCGGGTCTTCTAATACCCAGCTGATTTCAGTCAAATACGTGTTTTGCAATATCACCTACTGGTCGCCTCATTGTATGGCCACTTTCTTCGGTTGACAATGTTGTTCATCGCCTTCAGATCTGACCGTTTTCACAAATTCTCATTTGATATTGTACTAGGCCAGAAAATTTTCAGTATATAGCTGAGGTACCTACGGACGGAATCTTGAATCCTTAACACGATGTTATTTGTCACCTTTCATGTTTACCAGCCATAGTACCTATGGTACGGCTAAGCAATTTGTTTTGAAAATGCCCAATTATGAAATTTTATAACGACCGCCAGACTCCATTCAGCAAACCAAACATTATTCGAGACTTTTGTATACGGAACTTTACATCTGTTTCAGCACCACCATCAATCTTTTCAATTATTGGAAGTTCTCTACCTCATGTCTTTCTATTCGCCGTAGTCTTGTCTCAAAATTTGTATGAATTACATCACTTTGCTTTATATAGTTGACACTAGGTCTGATGACCTAGTATGGCAGATCCAAACTCTTTCTATGAATAAATTCTTGAACTCATGAGAACTTTGTGTTGGAAAATATGATGCATTTTAGTATTCTGTTATTTTGGACCGCACTGAACACAATAATGGAATTATTTTTCATTTTAAACAGTAAATCCAGAAACATGATAATATGATATTACACAAATCTACGTGTGTAGATTTAATGTCTTTACGAACAAATGTCAATTCCATCAACCAAGACAAATGTAGATATCTGGCTTATCTGTAATCCGATTACAGGGAATATTTTTAAAAAAATTGGTCTAAATCAAAGTGAATTCAAATTCACATTAAAACAGCTAAAATGTGGCAACGGAGTCGCTCTCCATAATTTTCATTAGAAATGCAAAACATCGCTTCTATAGTATATCGTACTACCCCCTTTCAAATCTGGCTATATACGACGATTATTCGACCTAAATTATTCGAAAGAGATGATGACAATCGAAGTGCGGAATTTGGGTAACCTAAAGTGTATCCCTAAATATTTCTTTCCACTTCTTCCTTTGGTTATAGTATATAAAAATAACATATTATCCTTTAACTGGCATAATAATTATTATGACATTTTGAACATTACTACATAGAATCCAATATTTAATTATAGTTGAGACAGTATCCAAAATTATTATATTCTGTGAATATACTTGCTGCTAAAGCAATTTGGTTATAATCATCGCCATAATGGTATTCGCTGAAAAACAAACAAAATTAAAATTTTTATTACAGCTGAACAAAACTCTGATGTATCCATTCGAGTTTTATTTTTCTTTATTATTTCATTTTATGACGATAAAATAGAAAATAGATTGCCATAAATAGATAATTTTATCCCATTTGCATATCTTAACTTCATCTCAACTATTTCATAAAAAAGTGTCAGTTTTATATATGTAGGCGCCCTTCGTTAAGATAATGGTAAAATATTGAACATAAATCTTGATTTTATTAGATTAAAGATGATACATAAGGTACCATGAGCAAGCATCCACTGTACATGTGAGTCTTCTTTCTATTTATGATCAATAAAAATCTTCATGCGAGTAAAATACAAGTAAATTCTATCCAAAATGAAATAAACATCAAATTTAATGTATTTTTTAACTTTAATTTTATTTGATAAGGCATTTATTTACTATTTTAAAGGAAAAAAAGAATATAAAAAAAAATTTATTCAACGCATTGTTGGGTATACTTAAAAGATGTCATTTGAATGCAAATTTAAAAATAATTCTTGACAACAAGAACTTTTTAATCTGGTGTTGATCGTTATTTATTTTGAACTTGTACGGAATCAAAACAATATCTTCTTTATAGCATACTTAAAATGGCTTATCACATTTAGGCATATGTAGGCCAGGCTTGAAATCCACGGTAGTCCGCCTCGAATTTGTGCATAAATGAGCATTCTACTTTATATGGTCTCACAAATTTGTGTGGTCTCACAGAAAAACGTATGTGATCTTACCGATAATAATTTACGAAATCTTTTCAAATGAAGCACTTATTTTATTTTAGTACTAAAAAAATGCGTCTTGTATATGTTATAGCAAAATAAGTGGTAAACTTGAAATTTTAAACATATTTAACATCTCTGCTCGCCTAAGACTAAATTTAAATTAAAAACCTTTTTTACATTAGATGGTTGTAGCATATATGCTACATCATATGGAATCACGGTAATAGCTATGTAGATTCACGGGTAAACGTATGTGGTCTAAAAAATAAGTTACTTTTTCTTAGAAATTGTCTGTTGCATTAGGAATTCATAACCCATTAAAATGAAAAAAAGTAGCTTTCCACGTCCTAATAAACGCTTAAAATCAAAAAACCCTTAGCAAGCGAACAGAAACAAAGAAAATTGGGATTCATTACATTATTTTAAAACCAGCACATCTACCAGGAAAACATAGGAACTAAAAATTAAAAGCTAGCCGTCAAAAATCGCATCTTGTATTAGGAATTCACAATCCATTAACAGTTAAAATGCACACATTATTACTTACGTACATGTCATCAAACTAATTCAATTCTCAGGTTTGGTAATATGAAATTAAAATGATTTTCTGATTATTTTCTGATACTAACAAATTATAGGGTAGTTTTAAGCTATATAATTAATGACTATATTAGTAGTTATAGTGTAATTTATTAAATAATTTGGGATTTATTGTATGTTTTATTCAATATGTCGTAAGATGTGTATAAATAATTAGAAATACGTCATAAAAAAATGCCTTAAAATATCTTAAAATCATCATTTTTTAGTTCAATATTTAACGTAAACTTAAACTTTGATTGTTCAAAATTTTTGTTTCGAATACTGTTGTTGTTGTGAGATCCGGTCATCAAAATAAATTTAATAAATTATTGGGTAGTACGAAACTGCACCATAATTAATGACTATTAGTTGTTTTAGTGCATTTTACAGAATATTTTATGATTTACTGTGTGTTTCATTCAATGTGTCAAACGTGTAATATTGTTTTTAACAGATTCAATTTCTAAAAAAGTTTAGAGTGTCTAGCTAAATAGAATAATCAAATAGAACTTTTCTGCCAATTACTGAATCATATGTATTTATCATAATCTCCTTTATTTTTACCTCTATAGTGGCGCATATGACGTAAAAGAATAACTGCCATTGCTTTTGATTCTCAATTTATGATTTCATGAATTTTTTTTCAACTGACATCTTACTTTCCATTTCGAACACTTGTCCCGTTTATAGTATGCCTGATTCGTGATTTTTATACCACATATTTATTATCCATATTACATACTTCAATATTGGACGCTTTTTCATTCCATGTGTCGTATGATTTTGTATATGTGTGTGTAAAAATATGTCACTTTTTCTTAGAAATAGCCTGTTCCTTGTCAATTTATGTACCATCGTCGACTGGAAGGAGACATGTGTTATAGGAACCAATCGTATTAGTTTCGTCTTTGTGTCATGTTGCTATTCCTATAATATATTTGAATTCAATTATTAGTTTCTTACTTGAATCTAATTCAAGGATCCCTTATTAGTATGGATTTTTTGAAAAACATTTTCATAGACTTTGGACACTCCTTCGGTAATAAATTTATATGAAATATTGAAATATGTATAAATTTAATTTAACCTGAATAAATTTATTACGTTCTTCTATTGTCTTAATTAAAAGAAATATAAATGTATCTTTGTTCATAACTCTTAGGTAACTATACTTTCAAACATAAGACGAAGTTCATAAATTAGGTAGTATATATAGCTTGCATCTGCCTGAACATCAAATATAAGGATACACTGTGTGTATATATCCTTTATCTTCCGGCAATATTTTATTATAAGTATACAAACAATATTACGTTAAGGAAATGTACGATTTCTATATCATTTTTGTAATTTCCTATTTTCGTTAACATGACAATATCCTACTTAACCTTATAAAACAGATCAAAGAAAATATTGCCACAAGCCATTTACGATTCCATTGTAGTGAGTCTACGATTTTCTGGTTTACTGAATATTATAAAAAATGGTATAAAAAAAAAAAAAAAACAATAATGCTACATCATACATTTTTGTTGATCAAAATCATTAATTGTTTCTGGTTTTCCCTTAATTCATGTACATTATTTCCAAATTTAAAACAAACCACTGTAATTGATAGGCTTCTATGATTGCAAAAATATTCTATATTGTATTTGTGTTCATACAAGAACTTGATGTCAATCATTACTCATGAATATTTTTTGTAATCTTTTCGAAAACTTTAACATCTAGAAATGGAAAAAAAATACTCCTCACCTAACTCACCTAACTGTTTTCAAAATATTTTTATGCTTAAAATACAAATAAAGTAAGCAGTCAAAACTGATTACGTTTTTTCTCTTTCTAATAAAAATCGTCAAAAAACTGAAGACACTACTGAATTTTATCCAAATTTAATTGACGTTATTATGAAATGTCAATTCAATACCAATAATGGCATCTTGTAAACGCTTTGAGATCGATACTTGAATAAGGTTGCATATGCGAATAAGGCTTGTAAATCTTATTCTAATGAATGTTATTTGAAAATGAATAATCTTTAGTGCACTTTTAAAAGCATTTAATGTTTTATAAAATGCTCTAGCAATACAGAGAAACTTTTCTTTATATTAATCAGGACTCAGTATCCAGTTATTTTAGAGCTATTTTAATTCTTCCTGAAAGAAAACCTTCTGATGAGTATGCATTAATTACAGATTATAAACATATTTCTTACAATTGTTTTAGAAATTTACGACCAACAAATTTGGTTTAAAACCAATGCGAACTAAAGATGATTTCGCCAGTTAATTCTGATAAATAGACAAAATATTGGTGATGCATTTTCGGACTTTTTTATACTCCCAGATAAGTGTGGACAAAAAGTAGGTGCACTTAAATCTGAGAACGAAAAAGTTTGTTATTATACTATATTCGAAAAATGATTAATGGCGAAGTTGACTGAAGAAGCCCAACTGTAACACCAATAATTCTCATACATTAGCCATTATTATTATAATAAATTAATTAAAAAGTTTTAATATTATAAAATTCTTCATAATCTTTAATTTTATTTAAGGAAAATGAAAATTCCAAAGTACATAATAGGACTAGCGTTCGTGTATATAATGAAATAATACTAAAATGCTTTACTCTAAATTAAGTTATAAATTTTTTTGAGGGAAAACAACTCTTTAGAAAAATGTTCATTATTTATATACAGAATCGATTTTATTTCTCCCTTTATTTGATAACCCTCTGATAATTTTTTTTTTGTTCCAAAGCATATATAGAAGAATACGTCAAATCTTTTACTTTATTAAATTGCCTTTTTTTTTTGTATCCTCGTGTGTCTAATGTAAGGGATTAACTTTAACTATATCAAAATGCTAAAGGGAGTCTTATATATAGATCACTTATTAATTAGGGATGTCATATCAATAAAATTTCCCGAATACATATATTTATTTATATTATGAACTATTAGACTGGATTTCGTTACTTGAATACCGTAAATATTTGCGTTTTCA
This sequence comes from Penthetria funebris, assembly GCA_027564355.1. NCBI lineage: Eukaryota > Metazoa > Arthropoda > Insecta > Diptera > Pleciidae > Penthetria > Penthetria funebris. The sequence goes on from JANSTX010000776.1 coordinate 11,278, forward strand.
ATTTATTTTATTGGCCAATTCATTAATTACATTTAAGAAAATCACCCACACGATTTTATAAATTATAACACATAAATGGTTGAATGTAAGGTTCAATACACAAAATAAATACGCTTTAATTTAAGGGTATATTACGCTTATCGCTAATGGTAGTTTTTGACAATCTTTCTCAATCGTTTGAATTTAGAAGTTGGGGTTTTCAAAAATCCCGAAGATAACATGTAAAAGAAAAAATGAAAATATTCATCATTTTAGGAAATACGATTGTCAGAGAATAATTTCAAAAAAAATTGAAATCTCTCCTGAAAGCCTGCAAATAAATGTTTGTTCTGAAAATAAATCAATAAAAATCAACTTATATTAATAAATTAACAGGATCATCGATACATTTATCAGATGCACTTTAACTGACTGCATCTTTAGACCTCAGAACGAGAGAGCAAGGCTGTAAGACCTTATTAATTTAAAATGAAAAAAATGTAAAATTTTTTGCTGATGGTACCAATAAATAGTTACAGAATGGCAGTTACTTGCTATTCAGGCGAAAATGAACAGACTACACTATAAACTGCACCATGAGTTTATATATATGTAATCGTCCATGAGATATTTTCTATTTCGCCAGAAATTATTCATGCTTGTGTAGTTATGCTCTCCAGGTACAGATCTTCAAAATTATGAAAATAATTTATCATAACAATTTTTTTAATAATTGCACGTATAAAACATAACTATATGCTGGTGTAACATAACTATATGCTGGTGTAAATAGTTCAAAACTGGCAGATACTTGCTCTCTATAAACTGCTCGCACCGATTCTATATATTTACAGTCCACGAGATATCTTCAATTTTGTAGTTGTGCTTTCCTGATACAGGATCTTCAAATTTATTAAAATAAGCTATTGCATTGCATTGTAGTGTAAGTAAAAGGCGTTTGTCGATGCATTCAAAATGCACCAAATGTGCAATTTTTTAATGTTTATTTAAATTTAATATTACATGGTAATTTTTCTGTATTTTTTTTTAAATGCATAAATTGCTTGTTACACATAAAAAAAAGTAGTTTTGTACAAGAAAAAAAACTTCGTTGTGTTTAGGAAAATAGAAAAGAAAAATTGTGATGTAAGAAATCGAAATGATGACATGTTATTTGCGATTTTCTTCAATGTTATAACGATTTTCTTGGAAAATCACAGAAATTTATGATCACTAAATTTTACTGAACAAAATAGAAAGAAAATTGTTGGAAAATTTCGGAAAATTTTGGAAAATTCAACTTCTACATTTGACGAGATGGAGAAAAACTTTGTATGAACGACTTGCATAACTTTTAGAGCTTCCCATACATTCAAAGTTTCAGATCTCTGGGACTTCCGGTTTACGAGATCTAGCAAATTTGGCGCCCATTTTCCTTAAAAATTTTCTATCATCGTATCGAATTTTCATTATTGGAAATAAATAGAGACCATCTAGACACACATAGTTTGTTCCCTGATTTTTTAAATTCAATGAAAAATGGCGGAGCTACGCCAGATTTTCCAGTTTTCCGAACACCGTGCAGACTCAACTTTGACGTGCTGTAACTCGTAGACCGTTTAAATTAGAATTTTCTTTTGTATACCTGTGGATAGGAATATTGGTCAGAAAAAAATCAGTTTCTGAAATTTGGAAAATTTTATTGGGAAAGTAGGAAAATTGGTCATGGTATGATGTGAAAAATGGCATGATTTCACAATCGGGCAATCTGATGGAAATTTTAACAAATCTTTTTCAATTATATTTTTAAAATATAATTTAAAACCTCCTCTATACATGAGGATTAAAAAAAATTCGGAAAATTAAAGTTTTATATATTTAAACAAACTTTGAAAATGGCTCTAAAAATGCATTTTCCAACTTTCCCGAGCTATAACAGGGAAACAACACAAAATTCGAAAATACTTGTGGCTTTATTTGATAGCACACAAAAAGGACTACCGATAGGAAAAATTTGTAAAGAAAATCTGGAATTTTCACGAAGATACAACCATTTGAAAGTACAAAAATCAGACTTTTAAAACATAAAAATCTCGGTCCATAAATAAAAATCGAGAAATCGGAGTGGGCAAAAGCTGACAGTTTGTCCAGGACTACGTGTGTGCAAAATTCCAGCCCTCTACGACCAACTTTTTTTTTCGAACTCAAGGGTCACCCCTTTGAAAATTTGAAACTCAAAATTAAAAAAAAGCTGTTTTTCCTCCTCGTTTGTATTTTCCCATCCCATCCCAAGCAACGTATTCATTGAAACGTCGTATCATCGCGTCATCGTATACAAATTTGTTGCATTTGGCTCTACATCATACACGTGTCATGCGCATTTAATTTTTTTTAAATAATTATTTTATTCAAAGTACTCACTCCTAACCGTACTCGAACCACATCTCTACCAGGATGTTAAATATATGCCGGACGACGCTAACCACTCGTCCGCCTCATGCTTGATATGCATGTAGTTTAAGTGGTACTTAAGGTAAAAAATTGTGAACATTTTTAACTTTTTTTTTTTTTCCTCTTTTCAGATTGAAGAATTCTCATATAATTTCGGCTGTGTGACGTAGGGTTTTTTTTTGGTTGAAAGGAAACAGAATATTTGAATTTAAATTTTGTATACATGAATTTATTAATGTTTGTTTTTATATTTACAATAAATTATTATTTATTAATTAAAATATAATTTTGTTTTTTTATTTGTTTTATTCTTTAGTTTTTCTTAATTTCTAAACTTCATGCTTTGTTTATGCTGTCCCTTCAGGAGTTGATTGCTGTCAGTTGTCCTATTTCTTGTGTTGTGTTTTCCAAAAATGCGGTGATTGCTTGAATGAAAAACAAAAAAGCAAATTATTCAATTTATTAGTGAAAATATGAGCATATTTTTGTGAAACAGAATACTGTGGCACTCTGACATTCCATCACATTCAACATAGCGATAATACACAATACTATCAATCTATATAGGTGCTACCCTTTGAATGCTACAGACTGACTACAAGTATAAATTAGCAAAGGGTGATCGTTAATGTGATTGAATGCATATATTCATGTATTATCAATAGATATTTCATGCAAAATTTAAAACGATAGAAATTCAAATTCTTACCATTACTATATTGACCATTGATAGGGTGATCTGTAATTATTAACTGCATCATCATCAGATTTCATTGCCCATCATTTATAGGTGCATGATTTATAATCTGAAAGAAAAATCAAAACAAATGATTAGATATTTGCAGTCACCAATTTATTAAGTTGAGTAAACTACCAAATGTATATTAGAATGCGATGGTTAAGTCTCTATAGAGTATTTCATGACAAATGGAATATTACAAATATCTCCCTGCTTTTATTTTGATATGAATTTCATCAATACTCATTTTTAGGGAAAAATACTGAAGCAATAGATTGAAGCATTTAAGTGGAATCCGAACAATAATCACCACAAAATTTATGGCACCCACCAAATCCTCTAAAAAAGCTTTTATATTCATGCAAAAATAGACACTAAGAATGCAAATAGGGAAGCTAAAATAAGTGTTAAAAAGTCAGCACAAAAATCTTCTAAAATAAAAAGAAAAGATTGACTATTTTTATAACAAAAAGAAAACGTGGAAGCAAATCGAGTGAAATAAATTCAGAAATCAGTTTGGCAAATTTATACCACATATAATTCAAAAAATTGGTTTACGAGTTCGAACACAATTTGGAACCGACAACATTGGAACATTGTATATGGTGTGAGAGTGCTTCATGTTGAATAGTTACAAACACGCTATTCTTGAGATAAATTATGTCGGAAGGAAATAAAACGGTAAAGAACTACATCCACTAATTCTTTTGTTTCGTAGAATGCCATAATGGAATTGGTTTATCACACACCAAGTATGCAGAATATCTAACAATAGTTCAGATTTATGTATCAAAGTTAGTGCCTAAACCACTATAATAGAGTTGCAATTGATTTCAGTGTGATTATTATTTGGCAATTGTACAGAATGATGTAGGTCGACTGGTATGTCATTGTATAAATATTGGATCTCATTAGTGAATTGTGATGGTATTCCAAACGATTTAAATACAAGGTTAATAATAAATTTTACTGGTAAATAGTAATTTAAGCGTTTACGAGCAAAATATTAGATATTATTATGGCCGATTGGATCACGTTTTAGATTTGGAACAGGGTAATAGAAGAGAAAAAAATGTAGGTTTCAAGTCTGGTTGATCTTGTACCGATTAAATGACAAACATCATTGTTTATGTTATTTGTTGACTTATGCAGACAATCGATAGTACTTATGATCGTGAATGTCGTCTCATTTGATGTGAATATTATCCTTGATCTATATCGTGATTCATAATGTAGAGTTTTGCATTGAGAAAGACTTGATATTATTTTCATCATTAAGGAGTCACGTATCCGTAGTAAAAGATGGAATAGAGTTATAATGGTGCTGGCCAGAGATCGCGAACAATTGTGTTTGTAAATATCGCGATCAATTGTTTTTGTTCGTGGACGCCGCCCTATGTTCATAAGTGGAGAAACGATCAAAATGATCTTTAATCATGTTTTGTTTAGTTTCAAATTGTGACAACTGAGCACAATTGCACCAAGCTTTCCAATCGCAATGATAATTCCTAATTAATTATATACTCGTATCAAATTATACAAAATCCAATAAATAAACAAACAATAATCTTGTAATTAAGTAATAACATATTTTCTATTATTTCTAGTGAAAGACTAGATAATTTTTTAAAGATAAAAAACAGAAATTAATTTAAATTGAAAACAGGTTTATTTTCGATAAAAACAAACAAGTAACCTAATTACGTTAATGTTAATGTTAATGTTATTTGTAAATAAATTGAGTTAATAGCTGAAGTTTCGAATAAGATATTAAAAACGAAAATTTAAAGAAAAACTTTTTGACTTAATTACATATCTTATCAATTATTGGATTGGTCATCAGAACAACGATCAAATTTAAAAATTACTAATTAATTTGGATATCATCTTGTCGATGATAACGAAAAACTGAGAGTATATAAAATCAATCGAATATATTTAAAAATTTCATTAGTTTGACTTAAATCTTATAGCGAAATCCAATTAAAATGAAGTGGTTATTAGTTTCAGTCTTATTGACAATTGGTAAGAAAATATAATATTTATAGTTATTATTGGATTAATTAAATAAACCGATTCACATTTACAATATACCTACAGTGTTATACTTGGTATTAGATAATAGTGCAACAATATATTCACTTAATGGATTGAATGTGTCTTGTTCAGTTTAATTACTGAACAATCAATAGAATTATTTTGGATATTGAAAAAAGTAACCTTAAAGTGTGGTATATTTAACTGCTTCTCAATTCTATCCGTTATATACAAATAAGTAACTAAATTTTTACCAACAGCCCGCATTCCAACAAAATATTAGTGTAATTAAACTGTGAACTATTGCTTAAAATTAAATTACATCTTGGGGTCTCTCCTTGGTAAGTAACATGTAATTATGTTGTAGAGCAATTCAAGAAATGTTGATTGAAAAAACGATTTTGTCAAGGATTAAAATGTATAGGTTGTGGAACCTCTAAATTCACTTCTATGAAATTTAATTTTTTTATTGAACTTATATGGTATTAAAGTTTTTGACAGTTATATGTGTATAGGAAACAAGGAATCATGGTGACTGTCCCATAGACAATTATGGGATACATGTTAATTTAAAAAGATAAAACGACTGAGCAACAACTTTGGAATAGTGACACAATATATAGCAAATGATTTAGCGAATCTTAATTATTTGCAACATGTATTAAATTGATGCGAAGTTTTGTGTTTATTCAATTGCAATAGTAAAGATTGAATTCTACTAGATTTTTAGTATACAATTACAGATTAAGTAATATCAGAATAAAATGACGATTAGATTAGCAACTAGCTATCAAAGATATATGAGTAATTCTGTCGTGTGATCGGAGCTAAAAATAAGTACATATATGATTAAAAAAGTCTGATGATGATGTTGATGATGAAGATCATCATTAAATGACGAAATTACAATGGTATATATTCGGATTATTGGCATATTATTTCTATGGCCAGTCACACACTATTCTCATATACCTACGTAACGATGAATTTTGCAATGTGTACATTTCAGCAGTAACTTAAATTCTATTTTATTCAGTTAACATTTAATTAATAATAATTTTTTTTTTTTAATTTACAGTATTACTAAATACAGTGAATGCATTTGTTAACAGTCTTTGTTCTGTCAATTGTCAAGATGATGGAAAAGCTGTATGTGCATCAGATGGACGAGTTGTAAAAGCATTTTCAACTTTATGCGATATGGGCAAATATAATTGTGAATTCAAATCTCGTAAGTATTATTCGAAACTATTTTGCAAGTCGTGCTCTAACTTAAAATTATTCTATATAATGAAAATATATTTTCAGGTTATGAAGTTATCGATATGGATGCATGCAGGTTTGTTCATGAATTTGGATTATATAATAATGTATATTGAAATTAATAAAATGTGACTAAAAAACATAGATTGTTGTTCTTCTAATTTCTCAATGAAACTTGCGAAAATGTGAATTTTTATTCAATTTAGTTATAAATATGAAATGAATCGTTGTATCGTTACTGTCATAGTTCTTAAAATGTAATTTATGTATTCTGGAATCTGTTTGGAAATTGTAGAGAATTTGCAATAGTAATTTCGATCCACTACTCAAGTATAGTTCAAAATTTTGTTGGTTAAGCTAAGGGTGATGATTCATGAGAGCATTTTAGAGATAGAATGAAAATTGAAAGTATACCTCGATTATCAGTTCACTCATTTAATTAATAGATATATTTAACATTTTACTTATAATGTTAAATAATAACAATTCTAATTATTTATTAAAACTCAATCAATACATTTCGCACTAAAAAGTTACAAATCTTCGTGAGTAATTACTGATTGATTTTGACAATTTTTTTTTGATTGTTTTTTAAATATTGAATCTGATAGTATCGGCAGTAAGAAGGAGAAAAATAGGTCACATGAATTACCAAAAGGTTAAGCTAGAAGTATATCAATTAGTTGTATGGTCAAATAAAAAATAGCGTATGTTTAAACTGTGCACATGTAACTTGATGAACTGATCAATAAATCGTGATTTAAGAACATATTAACACAACCTTTTTAGTATAAAATTATAAAACAAAATATGCGTACATACTGAAACAGTCAATCATTTAGCTAAACTCGTAAAACTCAACTATGTACACAAAATATTTATTAAATTAAAAATAATAATTTTCAGGACAAATGTTGAAAATCCAGAAACTTTGTACGCAGACATAAAGGAATGTGTTCATTTAATTAATGAACATAAAAACAATTTTGGATTAGCATTCCTGAAACCAGATCCAGAATTATGCAAATATGCTCAATATCGTGCTGAAGTAAATAAAAATGATTCTTTTTTAATTTGTCAGTTGCATTATATTCACATTGATATTATTAATTTCTTTCTTATATATATATATATACAATATATAGCGAATATCAACATATCCAGAATTTTTACAACCCGGTGCAAATGTTTATGATAGCAGAGGTATTTTAGAACAAAGTATAATTTCAACAGGAACTTCCTTAAAAGTCATACTAAAAAATGCCAGATTTATTGGTATTGGTGAATCAAAAGTAAAAATAAATGTTGTTATTCCGAAGCCTCCTATGTCACAACCAATCATTGTTGATAATACATTTAGTCAATTTGAATTAGAATCATTAAGTGCACATAATGATTATAGAAGTAAACATGGTGTTCCACCATTGACTTTGAATAGAGCACTTTGTGATACAGCTTATAATTGGGCACAGGTATGTTAATAAGTTTATTTTATTGTATAAATTGTACATTTTTCTATCGATAGTGAATGGAACGATCGACAACTATAGGTTGCTCAAACTATATTTTTCTGATGTCGATAGCTCAACAAACTAGATATACTTTTGATTCAACTAACCGCTCTACCAAAGTATTTATACGTTTATATCTTTAGCTTCCTGTTTACATTTGATGTTGCATGTGCATTAAAAACGGCAAATTGATATCGAAATACCACCTAATGTTCGTACACAAACGATAATGGCACCCTATATTCCCAAAGCTATCGGATGTCGAATCTTGCATACAAGTGGCATGGAAAGTGTATATTAAGTGGTCATTGAAGTGAAGGTGAAGGTGAAGGTAGATTAACTAGATCAGATTGCTATAATGCACATAGGTTCTCCATCGATTTTCCAACGATATTTTTAATTGATCGAAATATATCTATACTTGATATTATATTAAACATTCGTGCACTATACCATAAAATTTGGTATAAAATTTCGAAACCTTCTAATGCTTAACGACAACACCAATATACATATGAAAACATCAAATGGAAGTCACTCGCTGAAAAGTATTGCAGCCGATATTCTTCTGCAATATAAATTGGTTACATTAAATATTTCCTTATGGAAATTTTTGATTTAAATTATCAATTCTTTTGTTTTATTATTTCAGTATATTGCCGCACTTGGTTCTCTACAACATAGTAATTCAAATTATGGCGAAAATATATTTTGGTCATCCGGAATGGCAGTTGATGGAAGAGTGCCAGTTTCTAGTTGGTATAGTGAAATTAATTACTTTAATTTTGATGCTCCTGATTGGTCACCACAAACCGGTCACTTTACTCAAGTTGTGTGGAAAAATTCTAGAGAACTTGGTGTTGGTATTGTGTGGAAGGGAAATCAAGCTTTTGTAGTTGCAAATTATAATCCACCCGGTAATTACTTAGGACAATTTGCCGAAAATGTACCACGACCAATTGCATAAAACTTATATTAATCAAATTTAATTTTTATAAATGAATAAATGTTGATATATAAATAAATAACTAAATCTTTGTAAAAAATCAAAGAATAATCTATGAAAATTAGCATCTATGATTGTAAATATATACTAATTTCATTCCAACTAACTTCCTTTTCATTTTATGAATCATATTCTAATATAATCACATTATAGTGACAATATTCTAATACTTGTACCATATGCCAACAGACCACATATATATCTGCATAGAAATCGGAATATTCTTTTCTGGAAGAGCAATAAACGAGTGAATACAGTTATGGAAAATAAAAATAAACTACTGCAAATGTAATATCTTAGTTTTTATAGGCACCGAAAGCATAACGAACCCAAAGGTTTCAACAAAAGTATTAACAACTTCATAAAAATAAAATCTAGATTTATCAACACACTCAATTTTAGGATTCACTTATGAAACATAACAAGAAGGGTATACGGTTCATTTTGCACGCAATAAATATAATTCTTTAACAAAACCAACCAACTGACTAAAAACATCAAAATTATATGCTACAAATAAGTGATAAGTTCACTAATGACTTATTCATTATCCATTTAGTTGCTATAATCTTTACACCAAAATGGCAAGTATTAGAACGAAAATATACCTTCCTCTACTTAAGGGAGCTAGAAGACTAAGAAATGTGGCGAATACAGGCATATTATTACCCATCGAAACTGCTGCCGTGCTATCAGTGTTGAAAGAATTAACCGAATATTGGTTACATTTACATATAAATGCTAAAATTGTTTAATAAAAGAAGACGTTCCAAAAACTCATTACCAGCTTCCCAATCTATATCTATATCTATATCTATATCATATCTATATCTTTGCAATGTAGAATCAAAGCTTCAATGACATCATGAACAGCTTGAAATACTTTATGGCAAATATTAATTCATTTCCATAAATAAGTGGGCATCGGACTCCAGCTTGTTATATAATACAGAAAAAAATCATAAATTATGAGGCACTATTAGTTTTCTGATTTTCAAGTACACATTAGGTTATCCTAAGGATAAGAATTATTACTGTAACACCTCTATCATGCATTTTGAGTAATGAATTCTATTTTCTTACGGGCCCGTCAATAAATATTTACCACTTACTCTATTCATAATCTATGTAAAAAAATCTTCATGTAATCCGGTACTTAGTTCTTTCATACTCTATATCTGACGGAAGCACAATTTGCCTTGGCTGAAGCATGAAAATCTGGCTGCTAAAGTACTATTAATAAATTACTATAAAACTTCCAATTAAATGTCCTGTCACTAAAGATTTAGCTACAATTTTGATACAATTGCATATATAATAAAATACTTTGGAACAATCTGCTAAACTATTATTGTGACTGTTAGAAAAGAATTTATTCAAATTCGTCATCTTACGAAAATCATATTCTATCTTAACTTGAATTGAATATCTGGAAAACAATTTGTTTACGACGAGTTAATTTCCAGTGATTGTGATTTAGGGAGCTTCCTTTCAAATTTGCAAGATAAGTAAATCAACAATATTTGGTATGCAAATATTTGGCAACAGAATCAATGACAATAGCACGAATATATAACCGTCATTGAGTAATTTCCCAGAAAATGAATATGAAAAATATAGACTTTTTTATTTAAAAAAAAAAACATAATATTTACAACATATTAATTAATGAATAAGCAAACGAACGTGCTAAATTAATATCTAATATGTCAAATTTGCATAGTAGTTGTTATCAATTTTAATACACATGTTATTAAGTAAACATATAAATTATGTTGATAAAAATAAAAGTAACTCATTTAAATACCATTAATTTGCTACAGTTAATTAAAGAGTATAGTCTAATATAAAACAATAGAACAAGTGAATGTGACACGATTAGCTGATATAATTAATGTTTCGCCAAAATTCAAAAATTTAAATAAATTTTAAAAACTTTACTAATAAATAAATATCAGTTAGTGCATACACAATAATATTGAATGGTAGGCAGTATAGTATACATTTAATGAAGACAATAACTTAGAACATTAGTGCAATTAGAAATTAGTCATATATTAATTTAAAATGTGGTCAACACTTATTTTGGGTAAGTATTTATTACACTTTCCCCTAATGACAATATCCCATTAAAATAATTCACGAACATAGTTAATTATCATTCATCCAATTTAGTGACATGTGATTTAGCAGAAAATTTAATTTACCTAAGCACTGATAGTAATGGCAATTGTTCATTCATTATTGGTATTTAAGTGGTCGACTCGACAACCCCGAGTTTATGAGAAATATGGTATAGAAGAGTTGGTGTTTCACCAACTCTTCTATACCATATTTCTCATAAACTCGGGGTAGTCATTAAATTTTAGTTCTGCGGTACGATGGTTATATCGAAACTATTGAATTGGAATAAGTACATTGTACATTTTCCACTGATCAAATAATTCTATTGTATTATGGTCGTACAAACTGATGTCGATGTAATAATGAAATAAACCATCTGATCGATTAAATTTCATACCGATAGAGACCATCATTACTATACCTTCGATTGTTCCTACGGTGTCCTTATTCACTTTACATATTTAATCCACTTCGTAATAATCATGATACTCTTCTCGTTTTTATTTTGTAGTTAAGTTTCCACACTTTACACAATAACTGTTACACTTTACATTTTTAGGCATTTGATTCCGTTCATGTAACGCCAAGAAATAAACATCGCAGAAAAAAAAAAAATACACAGAAGTGCTTAAAATTGAAAAAAAAGGATTGATTTAAGGATGTCCGTCCGTCCGTCTGTGTGCACGATAACTTGAGAATGTTTTGAGATATCGCTGTGAAATTTTGCACGTGTCACTTTTATCTGATTTGTGAGGCTAAGTTTGAAGATGAGAAAAATTGGAGTACTCCTTCAAGTACCTCCCA